>BLSH010334045.1:903986-919966 GCA_018402905.1 Glandirana rugosa | reverse complement strand
CTACAGTAGGTCATGTCCCCACTAGGTGGTCGGGGAGAAAGCGAAAAGTGAGGTGACCCTCGACTCAGTATTGACTAATTTACGGATCACCTCACTTTGAGCATCTTCCTCGTCTACCTAACGAGGACATGACCTATTGCAGTTATTTTGACTACACTAACTACCTCTCACCGATGTTCTTCATTTCGTCGAAGAGACAACAAAAATCTCGGTTGCAGATCGAGATGTCTTTTGTGTTAATAAAATTAACACCTCTCCCTGACAATATTGTCGAACGGAAAGACGTGTCGTGGTCTTTTGTGTTATTTTTGCCCTTTTCAGAGGAGTTGAGAGCACTCATGGTAACTGTGAGTCCAGAATGTCTAAGGGGTCAAGCTATCCATTTTTTGTTACAATAATCTTGTAGTATTTATTGTGTTGCTCCTCAACAGTGTGCAGTTTGTAAGCTTTTTTTATTGTGTTTTCTGGTGCTGTGCAGAAAGGCAAGCTGTTATAACAGTCCCTCTCCACAATTAAAATAATTGTGTTTTCTGTAGAGCTAGACGTTGGCTCTAAAAACAACAGAGAAGCTGCTTTACTTCTTGTAGCCACTCTCCATCAATCACATCAGTTTTATTGACGTTATCCAGTACAGGAGCAATCCATCTGCTCCTTCTACGAGTTTCACTCCACTAGGCATTTAATCAGTTATGACTCAGCTCCCAGTGGAGTGAAAAGCGAAAGAGGGGCTGGTGGATCACCCCTGTACTGGATGACATCAATAAAATTCATTCTGAGCTTTGAGAAGGGGAGTAGCTTCACTTTTGTTTTTGGTGGCACAGTTATGAGTGGATCAGGGGTCGTCTGGAGCCAGCACCTGTCAGTTGAGTGAGGATTTTAAGGCTTGCAGCTGAGTGGTTGGGATTGCCTGTAGTCGTTGACTCTGCCAGTCTTGCCTTGGTATATAGACATTATAGAATGAAGATCTGTCACTCTCATGTTAAGATACAGAGGCTGATTTACTAAAGGCAAACAGACTATTCACTTTGCAAGGGGAAGTTGCACTTTGCATGGGAATTTTTTTTTCCCCAGAGGTAAATTATTTCTTGACTCTGGCAACAATGTGCTGGTAGTTTTGGATGCTGAGCTCTTTACACAAATATTAAAGCAGAGTTCCAGTCATTTTTTTAGTTTATTAAAAGTCAGCAGCTACAAAAAGTGTAGCTGCTGACTTTTAATAAACAGTAACTTACCTGTCTCCCGGTCCTGCGATGGCTGCGCCCGAAGCCTCGCTCATCTCCCCCTCCTCCTTGCGGCGCCGTCATTGCAAGTGCGGGCACCGGGCGTGGTCTCACGGCCGGACATGCACTGCGCATGCGCGAGTCGCGCTGCGCGTTCCTAGTGGCCAGGCAATCTTCTGGGACCTGTGACGTGTCCCAGAAGATTGCCAGGAGGGAGGGGCTGCCTAGGGGGAGAGGAGGAGTCGTCTAGGCGGCCCAGAAGCAGAAGGAGGAAGAGGGACAGGAAGTCCCTCTAAAAATCGCATTCATTCTCCCCCTACCCAAAAAAAAATTACATGCCAAATGTGGCATGTAAGGGGGCGAGGAGTGCTTAAAGCGGAAGTTCCATTTTTGGGTGGAACTCCACTTTAAGTGTAAATCCTGTAGCTTACCTAGCTGTTCCTCTATTCCAACATGCTCCTAACACTAAAGCTTCCCTCCCCCAAACCTTATCCACACCATTCTTAAACCCAAACCTTTAAGACCTTAAGCTAAACCATCTGAACTTAAACGAATCCACTTAATCATTCTCCTAGCCTTAACATTGAACCTAACCCATAAAGTGGGCCCCTAACACTTAAACCCACCCCCCCACATACTTAACCACTTCAGCCCCGGAAGGATTTACCCCCTTCCTGACCAGAGCACTTTTTGCGATTCGGCACTGCCGTCACTTTAACTTAGAATTGCGCGGTCCTGCGACGTTGTACCCAAACAAAATTGACGTCCCTTTTTTTCCCACAAATAGAGCTTTCTTTTGGTGGTATTTGATCATCTCTGCGCAAAGCAAGGAAGAGGCTGCTCCAGGTTAATGGCCAGGTAGTTCCGAATGTAATGATTGAGTGAGGTGAAAGAGGGAGGAATGGCTGCACACTCAACTCAATGCAAAATGTTTATTGATGGAAGATCATAAAACCAGATACAATTGGCACAGGCACAGGCAAGGTGATCACCTCTGCGTTTTTTATTTTTTGCGCTATAAACAAACAAAGAGCGACAATTTTGGAAAAAAAACTATTTTTTTTTTTACTTTTTGCTATAATACATATCCAAAAAAATAATAAAACAAATTTATTCATCAGTTTAGGCCGATATGTATTCTTCCTCAGATTTTTGGTAAAAAAAACCCAATAAGCGTATATTGATTGATTTGTGCAAAAGTTATAGCGTCTACAAACTGAGAATTGATATATGGCGCTTTTATTTTAATTTTTTTTACTAGTAATGGCGGTGACCTGCGGGTTTTAACGGGAATGTGATATTGCGGCGGACAAATCGGGCCCTTTTGACACTTTTTTGGGATCACTGACATTTATACAGAGATCAGAGCTTTAAATAGCCACTAATTACTGTGTAAATGTCACCGGCAGGGAAAGGGTTAACACTAGGGGGCGATCAAAGGGTTAAATGCATTCCCTGTCAGTGTGTTCTAACTGTATTAGGGCTGGGATGACTGGGGAGGAGAGAGATCGCTGCTCCCATATACTGGGAAGATACGATCACTCTCCTCTCCCCTGTGAGAATGGGAATCCGCTTGTTTACATACACAGACCCCTGTTCTGTCACTGCTGGAGAGTGATCGCGTGTGGCCGGCGGACATCGAGTCCGCCCCACCCGCAATCAACAGTTATACTTTTTACAGTAGAGTATGTCATGTAATCTGTGCCACGAAGAGTTGATCCAGCTCTGAGCAATCCTCTTTTCTTTTTTCAGTAGGAAAAAATAAACAGAGAAATATGTGACTGTTTCTTCCCTCATGTTGTGACTGCCAGCTCATTTCCTTATCTCATGCATGAGCATACAGAGCTTCACAACACCCCCTCCTTTCTTCTCCAGCTCTCTCAGGATTGGCTGCTCCACACCTCAGCATGATTGGGCATGCTGAAGTCATGTGGTGACTTTCATGAGTTTTGACAGGATGTTTCTCAAAACTCAGGAATAACAAAGTAGGTAGGACAGTGTATAGGTGGGTGTGGAGTCTTGTGACACCACGACTCCACCCACCGAGCTCCAGCAAAGAGACCTACCCACTGATTCCAGCAATTTGTGAGGCTGCTGCTACTGAAGGTGGTGACATTTGCAAGGTAGGGACACATGCAGGAGGCTTGCATGTATATATAAATTAATATTGTGCCATTAGTTTATACTGGGTGAGTGGTGGGTTTATATCCACTTTAAACTACCTATTATTACTAGCACATACTAAAACTGCTTGCTAAGATATGTGCAAAAGGAGTTCAGTAGGGCTGTTATGAAGCCTCGTTTCTCTCTAAAAACCTACAGCATAGACATGTGCAGAACGAAAAACTTGTTTTGTTTCGTATCGATTCGTTATGTTACAAATTTTGTTTAGTTGAATCCCTAATGAAAGTAGTTTAGTTTTAATTGATCCGAATTCATTGTGAAGAATAGCTGGTTCTATCCCATTCGAAATGTCAAATTTGAAGTTGTATTGTATTTTATTCTATTCAATTTTTGTCTATTCTATTCTATTCTGACTTTATTCGATTCTATTCGATTCTATTATTTTATTTTATTTTCTGTTTTGCTCTATTCTTTTATATTTTATTCTGTTTTATTCTACTGTATTTTCGAAAATCAAATTTTGGAAGACAGCTACGTTCTTTCTATTTTATTTTATTTTATTCTATTCAAGCATATTTTTTATTCTATTCCTTTATTTTCTATTCTTTTCTTTTATATTCTATTCTGTTTTATTCTATTCTATTATTTTTGACATTCGAAAGACAGCTATATTCTAACTCTAATACACATAGGGGGTTATTTACTAAAACTGGAGAGTGCAAAATCAGGTGCAGCTGTACATAGAAACCAATCAGTTTCCAGGTTGTATTGCTGAAGCTTAATTCAACACGCTGAAGTTAGAAACTGATTGGCTACCATGCGCAGCTGCACCAGATTCTGAGTGCACCAGTTTTTTTAACAGAAAGGAGTGCACCAGTTTTAGTAAATCTCCCCCATAGTCTTTGAAGGAAATCAGATATAGTCAGCAAAATGTTTATATTTTGAATTTGTTTTTGAATTTGATTGAATTTTCAATTCAAATTTACATTTCGGACGAAATTTAATTTCATTATTTCGGATTTGTTTAAATTTGTTACTATTGTAATTTGGATACATCTGAATCTCCCAATAACAAACATTTTGTGCGAATTTTGATTTGGAACGGAATGAACTGCACATGTTTACTACAGCATATTAATCTTTACCTATAATAGGGTGCATTAACTGTCAGTGTATTTCCGCTATATTAGTGCAGATACAATAAACAGGTTCTGCGTCCTACACTTTTACACGCTTCCCAGGTGAGCCTCATTCTGATGATAGGGACTGAAGGTTGATATAAAATTTCTTGGGATCAGAAGACAGCCATTAGGTCCCCTGCTACCAGTGCAATAAGCAACTTCCTTTATAGCCCTTAGAGCACATTTCTTTCCCTAAAACCGCAGACATCTGTACATGGGATAACCCTTTCCTAGTGACCACTGCATTTGGGTGAGGCTTCATTGCTCCAAGGCCATTAAAATATGTTTGTTATAGGCAAGTTTTTCTTAGCAATCTGTGAAACCTAAAGTATTGTAGATCGCAGTCCTTTCAGGGAAATTTCTCTGAAGAAGACTGTAGTCACAGTCATTGCTTGGGACCTGTTGTCGATCAAACTATTTGTGCAATGTAAGTTACAATAGAAATTGATTTTTCAGGTGCCCAGACAAAACAATAACAAGTTAAAAAGGTGCAAGTTTATTCTAAAATATTACAGGATAAAAACCAGAGACAATTAAAATAATGAATCTCCATCCAATTGCAGGTCCCCCCCCCCCCCCCCCAGAAGGAGCCTCACATCGACTTGATACAGACACAAATTATGTGTATATCAACTAAAGTAACAGTATGCTGATTGGAAAGTCAGGTACTACATCGGGGATATTCCAAATGGGAGTATTGATCTCAACACGTTTCACGAGAGCACCTCACTTCTTCATGAGGAATAGGGGAGACCCATAACAACTGTAAATAGTAAAAAAATTTCAGTAACATCACAAAATGCATATACATAGATCATAAATGTACAAATAATTCATCAATATAAGCTCAATACCCATTCACTCTGAGGGTCCAAATGATGGGGAAGGGGATCTAGATGCACCAGCCCCAAAATGCCCCCTGGGGCAGGTGTGGGGGCAGGCAAATCAGTCGTATTGCAATAAGAAGGCAGTAAAAAAATAATAAACAATGGCCATCAATGTGATGCTATGACTCAATTATAAGCTGAAATAGTACCCACCCACCTCACTGGGGTTACCTACTCTAAATTATATCCCAGTCCAATCATACAAAGTAGTCAAAGAAGGTTATGAGAGGTGTAACAAAGCTCTATTTGGCCAGCAAAATACCATATAACATACACAAATAATGTCAACAATTTAATACCAGCTTAATATGGCCCCACATTGCTAATATGTATCAGTTACTATTATAGCAACCCCACACAAAGACTATACTAGCTGTTCACCATCAAATCTGTGAGTAAGGGATCCCAATATTGCACTAGACCAGTCAGTCCATCATAATAGGAAAGGGGTCTATATACAGGCGGTCCCCTAGTTACAAACATCTGACTTACAAACGACTCCTACTTACAAATGGAGGGAGACAACAGGAAGTGAGAGGAAATCTCCCCCTAGGAAGGGAAATTCACTCCTGTAAGAGTTATTATGGGAAAAAGGTGTCTCCACTGATGCTTTATCACCAAGATTTGTTTTCACAACAACCCAAAATTTTCAAAATCCAATTATCATTGGGACAGGAAGTGAGGTAAAATCTTCTGAACAGAAACAGACAGCAAAACAAATATTACAGGGGTGTTAACCCTTCCCTATACTATCCAAAAAGCTTAAAAATAGTCTTTTTGGGTGAAGCTACACTTAAAAAATGTACCTGTTCCGACTTACAAACAAACTCAACTTAAGAACAAACCTATAAGTCCCTATCTTGTTTGTAACCCGGGGACCGCCTGTACTGCAACTGGAGCCCACTTGGAGAAAGAAAGACAGTTACATGTTAAGTATAGGCAAGCAAAATAACAAGGATACCTTACAAAGAATGGCCAATGAAAACCATATCACCAGTTGATTGGCACAGAATAATTACATAACAGGCAGTGCGATGGCTAAGTAGTTAGCACCTCTGCCTTCATCGCTAGGGTCATTGGTTCAAATGTCGTTTGCATGTTGTCCCTGTAAAATGTAAATGTTTTTACATGTGTTGGACTTCCATGTGCTTCTTGCTGTGAAGGTCAGTTATATATGGGGGCAGTGGTCATTTATTTGTACATGTTCTCCCTGTGCCTGCGTGGTTTTCCTCTCACACTCAAAAGACATGCTGATAGGTTAACTGACCCTAGTATGTGTATGTATGAATGTGAGTTAGGGACCTTAGAGTGTGAGCTCCTTGAGGGAAGGGACTGATGTGAATGTACAGTATATATGTAAAGCGTTGTGTAAGTTGACAGTGCTATATAAGTATCTGCACTAATAAATACTGATCATTTACCTCACATGTGCCAGGTAGTATGTCCCCCTGTGTAAGCTCTCAAAGTACCAGTCTCCCTCACAGGCTACCTTTTATCTGCCCCCTGGGAGACATGTGAACACCAGTCTCCCATGCCAGCGTATGACCTCACACTGGCCCAGCGCTAAAATAATGCACAGGCATGGAAGAGAAGACCACACATGAGCAGCCGGATCGGCCAGTAGGGAGCACAAAGCAGAAAGAAAGGGGCAAAAATGTGCCCCAATGTTCTGTCAGCTAAAAGATGGTAAACCAATTTCCCCCATTGCCCCAGAAGACATTTGTCTAGAACAAAGAAAATGGGGCATATCAAGCATCATCCACAATAGCCCCTCATAAGCGGAGGACTCCAAAGTTGCACCAATGATCAGAGTGAAGTCCCACATATTAACTGTAGTCTCATATACAGAAACCTACCATAGGGACAAGGGTCATATAACTGAAGAATGTCCAAGGGATATATAACTACCATCATGACAAACATATCCATGAATACCAGTGGAATGTCTGTTTCACATACTGTGTACTTACAGTATATGCCCAGAGGGGCTTTAACACAAACAGAAAAAAGTGACTCGACTAGTCCAAAACAGGACATTACAAGGGGCCCTATGGTGGGTATTAAAGGGTTCACATTCTTTTATTGTGACATTGAATTGTTGTATCCAATGGGTTTCTTTCTGGGGCACAACAAAATGTTACGCTATAAACCCTATCTCTAATGGGCTCCAGGAAGGTTGTGAAAAAGCAGGAGCAGCTGCTGTGTACTGCCAAGCCCCCGTTCACATTGAATGTGGCTTCAAAATTGTGTGACTTCATCTGAAATCACACAACTTCAAAGCCTCATGTCAGTGTGACTTCAGGTGTGACTTTGAAGACATCTGTGCGACTTCATGCACAGATGTCTATTCAAGTCGCATCCGAAACCCGCAAAAGTAGTGCATGTACTACTTTTTCAAATCAACGATGCACCGCAAAGTCGGTGTCGCACCGATTTGAACAATGCAATTGCCAGCAATTGTCGCTCCAATGTGAACGGGGGCTAATGCTGGTTTGTTTCATCATCATGCTGAATGGGGGGGGGGGGTTGACAGTTTAGCCTTTTTCACACCTATGGCCTCCACACTACTTCTGTGGCATTTTTAATTTGTAGCAACCAATGATTTTAGTAGACACTATTATATAAATAGTTCACTAACAGCACATGTAATATTGCAACAAAAAATTGCTAAACACATTGTATATAGAATTAAAGATAAATTACTTATACTTAGCAAAAAAAAAAATTATTTTGAAAAAAATCAAGTAATGCTGCAATTGGTTTAGGAAACATAAGTAGTGATTACATGCTTAGACTTGACTTAAAAAAAACACATTGTCAAAATCCACAGTGGAATGCAGCAGTCCTTCCTCTGCCAAATGACTAAAAAAAGTCAACAAAAGCACACTATCCTTTTTTCCACCTGTATATTATGGTATTAAACATAGATGGATATAAAAAAAATTACATACTATGTATAAATGGGGTAACACACTTGCTCTGCGTAAAGATATTGCACAGAAATGTCACTTTCCTAGGTTGGGCACGACCGAAAAATGTGTTCCTTTTAGTTTTGTTGCTTTTTTTAATATTTTCGGGAAATTCAGGAATTCGGGAAATTTGAAAAATTCTGAAATTCGGACATTCGAAATTTCGGGATTCAAAATTTGCAAATTCGCAAATTCGGCAATTTGAAAATGCCGAAATTCGATATTCGAAAATTCAGAAAGTAAAAAAATCGGAAAATTTGAAAAATCGGGAATTCGGAAATTCGAAAATAAGAAAGAACATTTGAAATAATAAATAACCAAATTATAGGTATTGGAATTTCCTTTCAAATTTGGCTGTTAGTGAACTTAAATACGGAATTTATCACTAACAGCCATATTTTCAAGGAAATTCCAATACCTATAATTGAACAGTTATTTATTCGTTAGTTATTATTTCAAATGTTCTTTCTTATGTTTGAATTTTTGGATTTCCGAATTTTGGATTTTCGGCTTTTCCGATTACCGAATTTTCAGAATTTCTGAATTTGAGGTATTTGGATTTTCGAATTTGCCGGTTTTCGGATTACTAAATTTTCAAATTCGAAAAAATGAAAATTCGGAAAATTTCGGAAATTGAAAACTCGAAAATTCAGATTCGTCCAAATTGAAGAATTTTGATTTTTTTTTTTAAAAAACGAATTCGGAATGAAACAAACAAACACATGCCTACACTTTCCTTCTCTTCCCAACGTCTCCACCATTGCTGTAGGCTCCTCTTCTCTTTCGGGTGCCTCCTGCAGCATGCCAGGCTCTAAAGAGGCACCCGCCTGTGCACACTCCTGTTGGGTCTCGTGCTGAGTTGTCCATGTGGTGTCCATGCACAGCACAGCCGGTAAGCTGCACTCCTGCTCCCTCCTCACAGGAGTTTGACTGACAGCAGCAAGAGTCTATGGCTTCCTGCCCACAGTTTCTCCTGAAGTGGAGACATGGAGCCAGGTATTTGTTTAAGGATGGGGGGGGGGTGGTAGGACAGGTAGTGGGGTATATTTTTACCCCAACGCAGATACTGCATTAGGATAAAACACATTTAGAGTTTAGTACTATGTTAAGGCTGGCCATATAATGAATAGACTGAGGCCTGCAGGCTTAACAGAAAAGTAATTTAGATTTGTTGGCGAGTGGTGTTTTTTTTTCCGAGGGGGCGGCAAACAACCACCCCCCACGGCACCTCAAACACCCCCACCTCCCCTCGCTGTCTACCAGTCCACCGGCACTTACCCCATCTAGGTGGCGGCACATTGGGCAGTGGTGGGGATCGGGCATCGACAGGCACATCGAGCATCAGCAGGGATCAGGCATCAGCGGGCACATTGGCAGGGATCAGGCATCGGCAGGCACATAGGACAGCGGCGGGGATCTGGGCATCGGCGGACATCAGGCTGTGGCGGGCATTGGGCAACGGCTCCTGTGTCCTCTCCTCCGCGCTTCCACCATGCCTCTCCTCCCCTCCTCCTAGGCATCCAATAGGATCGTCTGTCCTTTCAGCCAATCGGGTGACGGGTATGAGGTCCCCTTCCGGGTTAGCCAGGAGGAGGATCAGATATAATATAAAGAAAGCTCTATTTGCATGAAAAAAGCTATAAATTCTATTTGCATACAGTATTGCATGATAGAGCAATTGCCAATTAAACTAGCACAGTGCTGAATAGCAAAAAATGCCCTGGTCATGAAGGGAGTAAAACCTTCAGGAGGTCAAGCGGTTAATGGACAAATCTGCAGTGCCCACTAATGTATTCTGACAACCAGCACTGGCAACTGTGAGAATACCCAAACAGTGGCTGCAACTGCCAACATGTTTTGCTCTGCTCCTTCAGCTTTTCAGTCAAAGGTTGTCAGGCTGGAGGGGGTATATAGCGAATTTCAACAAGTTCATCAGGAACCGTCTGAAGCAACTTTTGAGGCTGTACTCCCCTCTCAGTTTGCTTGTCTACATGCTTCCTTTCTCTCCCTGGGGATGGACACCAGCAAGCAACAAGCTTATTTCATTCTCTCCCAGTGGACATCATGTCAACCATCTTTCTTTTGGGTCTCCTGAACCATACTGCCCTTTTGTAGTCCTGAGTATCTCTGCAATCTTGATCTCTATGTAGCCAATGTCAACCCTTTTATCTACTGAAGTAGATTTGGAGGTGATTGCAAAATGAGCAAACAGTGTGACCAGGCAGTGGGAAGAAGCGAATAGAATTCTAGGATGCATCACTAGAGGGATCACCAGCAGGAGGAAGGACGTCCTGATTCCCCTATATAGATCTTTAGTTAGACCTCATTTAGAATATTATGTCCAATTCTGGAGACCTCACTTGCAAAAAAAATATTGATAACATAGAATGAGTCCAGAGGCGGGTAATAGAAATGGTGAAAAGTCTGGGAGATAAAACATATGGAGAGAGACTTCAGCAACTTAAAGGAGTTGTAAAGGCAGAATGTTTTCTACTTTAATGCATTCTATGCATTAAGATACAAAGCCTGTGCAGCAGCCCCCCTCACACTTACTTGAGGTCCCTCTCTGTCCAGCGATGTCCACGAATGTCTCAGCCATCCGAGATTCTCCCTCCTAATTGGCTGAGACACAGCAGAGGCGCCATTGGCTGCTGCTGCTGACAACCAAAGTCAGCTAGCCAATTAAGGGACAGAGGGGGTGGGGCCGGGTCAGGGTTCCATGTCTGAATGGACACAGGGAGCTGCGACTCGGCTCTGGTGCCCCCATAGCAAGCTGCTTGCTGTGGGGGCACTGAACAGCAGGAAGGGGCCAGAAGCACTGAACAGGGACCTGAGAGGAGGAGGATCCGGGCTGCTCTATGCAAATGCACTGCAACAGAGCAGGTAAGTATAATTTGTTTGTTATTTTTATAGGAGAAAAAAACAAGACTTTACAATCACTTTAATATGTACAGCCTGGTGGAAAGAAGGGAAAGGGGAGACATGATTTAAACCTTTAAATACATCAAAGGGGTGTATAAGATTCAGGAGGGCAGGATTTTACAATAGGAAACCAAAATCAAGAACACGGGGAGATGACCTCAAACACTAATTGGCGTCAATCATGCTTGGGACAAACAAAGATCTACACCCAAAAAAAACAAAAACAAACCAAAACAAAACAAAAAATAAAAAAAGAAAAGCCCCTTACTTTAAAGTGGATGTAAGCCCTCCATATATTCAGTGACGTGAACAGCCTCAGATGATACACAGAGATGACACAAACCTCCCTATATAAGTCTTACATGTACATCTTCTGTCTTCACTTTGATACACTGCTTAGAAAACGCACATTCTGTTAAATTTTCCACTTCCTCCTTCCTTTGTAGGAGGAGATGATTCCTGGACACTGTGAGAGACTGTGCGAAAGCTGATTGGAGGAAAAGCGCACACCGCCTTCCCACACATGCAGAGGTCGCCTGTGTTTTGTTTAGCAGCCTGCTAATCTATTTTTAGCAACCCCCCGACTCTAATTTCTATGTCCCGACTACCAGAACGAGTGAAAACTTATCAGGTTGATAACAGAGCTACAGAAGAGACAGCTATTGGACAGCTATTTGAAGAGAGATAAGAAAACACTACAGACAGATGCATCCAAATCAAATTTCATGAATCGGGTTTACATCCACTTTAAGTGATTGTAAACGATCACCTTGTAAAACAACCCATTCTGTTTAAAATAGAAATGAAAGGTAAAACATTTTTGTATAGATATAAAAAACATTACCTATTTTCCCTTTTTTTATAAATGATCACATTCCCTCTGTTCTCAGCTGCATTAGGCCTCATGCACACTAGATGTTATAAAAATGCCAGTAGCGTTAGATGTAGAAAACTGTAGCTGTAGAATGAGTTTTGCAGCGTTTTTGCAGTAGCATTTCAGCATTTTTTTAGCTGTAGCCTTTTTTAGCTTTTTTTAGCAAAACTATACTCCCATGAGACCCCTTTCACACTGAGGCGCTTTTCAGGCGTTTTCGCGCTAAAAAAAGCGCATGAAAAGCTCACGAAAGCCTATTTCCATTAAAATCAATGAATGCTTTCACACTGGGGCAGTGCGCTGGTAGGGCGGTGAAAAAATGCCCCTCTCTATTGAAATAAATGGAAAGCTCTTCAAAGGCGCCTGAAAAAGCTCTTCAAAAGCACTCAGCTGCTTTACTGGCTTTACTGGCAGTTTAGAAGCACCTCAGTGTGAAAGGGGCCTTATGGCTCAAAAACGCTGATAAGCGGGGAATTGCAGCATTTTTCAGCGTTTTTAGGGTTTTTCATTGTCTTTAAGCTTTTATCAGTTAGAGTGTTTTTACAGCTGAAAAACTCCTCTTAAAACCCACTAGTCCTGGGTTCTTTTTCCAGCCAGAAAACGCCCCTGCCAAAAAATGCCTGCAGTGCCTTGAAAACAGAGGCGGCTGGTGTATAAGGGGCGCTTGGGCGCCGTCTCCCCGCCGCTGACATGAAGGAAAAAAAAAAAAAGTCAGCCCGGCCCCCCTGCAAGAGGTGCCGGTAAATTGACTTTTCTTTTTTTTTTCCTCAGCTCCTTGCTGTCAGCTGACACAAGTAGTGAGCCGATTGGTCAGTCATAAAAGACTGCGTGTGCGCTGAACAGGCGCACACACATAGTCTGATTGGCTGCCCCCTGAGCCATCAGAGCCAATGACTCTCTATCATTGGATGCTGTGGGTGGGACTATGGCGGATGTGCTGGCTGCGTGATTACTCACACAGGCGCAGCACTCCGCCGGGACTTCCGCAGATCGCTCCACTGTCAGCATGCTCTCCGCAAGAGCTGCCTCTGCACACGATCAGCCCCCTCTGTGCATGCCGATCTCTGCACAGTCCTGCCTGCCAGCCTGCCTTATTAGATGGGGTAAGTGTGGGAGTTGTCCCGACTTTGGGGGGGGTGGGGGGTGCCGCCACAAGCCCCTATCTGTGACCCTGTATACCCCTATCTGGGGCTCTGTATACTGCTATATGGGGCTCTGTATACTGTGATAGGGTGCTCTATATACTGCGATATGGTGCTCTGTATACTGCGATAGGGTGGCTCTTTATACTGCGATATGGTGCTCTGTATACTGTGATATGGTGCTCTGTATACTGCAATATGGTGGCTCTGTATATTGCGATATGGTGCTCTGTATACTGCGATATGGTGTTCTGTATACTGCTACATGGGGCTCTGTATACTGCAATATGGTGCTCTGTATACTGCGATATGGTGCTCTGTATACTGCGATATGGTGATTCTGTATACTGCGATATGGTGCTCTGTATACTGCGAAATGGGGTCTGTATACTACGATATGGTGCTCTGTATACTGCGATATGGTGCTCTGTATACTGTGATATGGTGCTCTGTATACTGCGATATGGGGCTCTGTATACTGCGATATGGTGCTCTGTATACTGTGATATGATGCTCTGTATACTGCGATATGATGCTCTGTATACTGCGATATGGTGCTCTGTAAGTGTATACTGCTATCTGGTGACTCTGTATACTCCTATCTAGTGATGCTGTATACCACTATCTGGTGATGCTGTATACCCTAGCTGGTGATGCTGGTCTGTATACTCCTGACACAAGGGGTGGAAACTATAAGGGGTGGGGCTTATGAGAAGTGGGAGGGGTCAAAAAGGAAGGGCGGGGTCTGGCGCCCCCCCATCCTAAAATTTCACCAGCCGCCAGCCACTGCTTGTAAAAGTATTTATACTCCTTGAAATTTTCCGCATTTTGTCATGTTACAACCAAAAACGTAAATTTATTCTACTGGGATGTTATGAGATAGACCAACACAAAGTGGCACATAGTTGTGAAGTGGAAGGAAAATGATAACTAGTTTTCAATTTTTTTACAAATACATATCTGAAAAGTGTGGTGTGCATTTGTATTCAGCCCCCTTTCCTCTGATACCCCTAACTAAAATCTAGTGGAACCAATTGCCTTCAGAAATCACCTAATTAGTAAATAGAAAATATGTTAGAGAACCTTAGTGAACAAACATCATCATGAAAGCCAAGGAACACACCAGACAGGTCAAGGATAAAGTTGGGGAGAAGTTTAAAGGATGCTGGTAGGTAAATTAGATCCTGTCTAAATTGGCCCTATTATATGTATGAATGTGAGTTAGGGACCTTTGATTGTAAGCTCCTTGGGGGTAGGGACTGATGTGAATGTGCAATGTATATGTAAAGCTTTGCGTAAATTGACAGCGCTATATAAGTACCTAACATAAATAAATAAATAAATATATAAAGCAGTGTTAGGTTATAAAAAAAATATCCCAAGCTTTAAACATCTCAAGGAGCACTGTTCAATCCATCATCCAAAAATGGAAAGAGTATGACACAACTGCATACCTACCAAGACATGGCCGTCCACCTAAACTGATAGGGCGGGGCCCATTGTAACTCTGGAAGAGCTGCAGAGATCCACAGCTCAGGTGGGAGAATCTGTCCACAGGACAACTATTAATCGTGCACTCCACAAATCTGGCCTTTATGGAAGAGTGGCAAGAAGAAAGCCATTGTTGAAAGAAAGCCATAAGAAGTCCCGTTTGCGGTTTGTGAGAGGCCATGTGGGGGACACAGCAAACATGGGGAAGAAGGTGCTCTGTTCAGATGAGACCAAAATTGAACTTTTTGGCCTAAAAGCAAAACGCTTGTGTGTGGCGTAAATCTAACACTGCACATCACCCTGAACACACCATCCCCACCGTGAAATATGGTGGTGGCAGCATCATGTTGTGGGGATGCTTTTCTTCAGCAGGGACAGGGAAGCTGGTCAGAGTTGATGAGTAGGTGGAAGGAGCCAAATACAGGAGGGCAATCTAAGATGAAAATCTTTTAGTCTGCAAAAGACTTGAGACTGGGGCAGAGGTTCACCTTCCAGCAGGACAACACCCCTAAACATACAGCCAGAGCTACAATGGAATAGATTAGATCAAAGAATATGCATGTTTTAGAATGGACCAGTCAAAGTCCAGACCTAAATCCAATTGAGAATCTGTGGGAAGATTTGAAAATTGCTGTTCACAGACGCTCTCCATCCAATCTGGGCAAACATTTCACTCTCTAGATGTGCAAAGCTGATAGAGACATCCCCAAAAAGACTTGCAGCTGTAATTGCAGTGAAAGGAGGTTCTACAAAGTATTGACTCAGGGGGGCTGAATACAAATGCACACCACAATTTCCACAGATTTATTTGCAAAAAATGTGTAAAATCAATTATCATTTTCCTTTCACTTCACAATTATGTGCCACTTTGTGTTGGTCTATCACATAAAATCCCAATAAAATACATTTATGTTTTGGTTGTAACAAAATGTGCAAAATTTCAAGGGGGAATACTTTTTCAAGGCACTGTATAACAGCCTATGTCTGCATGGACACATGGGATAACACGCTGGGGAGTTTACTGGCTGCAGAAAGAAACGTCTGAAGCCAAAAACAGCAGCTGTAAAAATGTCCAATGTGCATGAGGCCTAGGAGCTGGGGGGGCAAGAGAAGCAACAGCACACTGAGCTTCCCAGTGAATGGCTGTGTAGCGGGGGGGGGGGGGGGGGG
>BLSH010334045.1:853170-882427 GCA_018402905.1 Glandirana rugosa | reverse complement strand
GGGCTTGTGTAAAATTAGTGTGTCTAACAAGCCTCATCTGGACTATAAACCACAATTTTTCAACTTTTAACTGAATCCTTAAGTTAGAGTAATTAGGCATGGTCGTTTACAAACCCATATTCATATTATACTGTATACATTATTGTAAGATGGTGCATTACAGTTGTTTTTATACAGGGAATGTTAAACTAAATGTGGAGATGCAGTTTTCATAGCCAAATGAATTTCAGCTGCCATTTTTGCGCATCAGAATAGTGACTTCATTCTTATCGGCAGCCAAAAAAATTGATTGGTCTCATTGTATTGTTGCCATCACACTGCAGTATTGAAGAAGATGCTGAGCAATTATTCTTTTATTGCTGGAACAATCTGTGTGATTAAAATGTGTTCGGGTTTAAAGGGATGAGGTGGCAACCCTAAGGAGGACACATACACACGCATACCTACACAGTGTTAAGGCAAACACACATTATTAGGCCAGATATATCCATCCCTAGCCCACACTTTGCTGACTCCCCGATGATAACTGTACTCTAGCACATGAAACTTACTTTCCAGCATCCATTCCACCGGTCAGATCTGCTCTCCAGCACACACTTCACACCCCATTGCCCATATAATCAGTAATATACAAAAGTCCTTCCTCACATACCTGCAAAATATAGTAGTGGTGAAATGAAGAAAAGACTAATATAGGCAGTTTTTGGGGATGGATTAAAGAGACCTGTTGCTTTGCTCTCCATCAAAAAAACACTGGTTAAGTTTTAGGCTAGGTTCACACTAGTGCGAATTGGATTCAGGTTTCTCCGCATCCAATTCACATGACATGAGATTGTGACCGGCTCTCTATGGAGCCGGTTCACACACCTCCATGGTGGCTCTGGAGCGGCTTGCACAGGAGTCCTGTGTGTCTTTGGCTCAGTTTCAGGTCCGAATACAGGCAAAAATTTGGCTCTGATTCGTCCCTGAAACAGAGAACAGGGAAGCACCGGAGCCCTGCTGCGAGCCGCATCCGGCATCAGTGGGAACCCAACCTTACATAACAACTGTACCTAGGTAAAACTGTGTTTTAATCAATTGTGCCCACCACTTTGAGTACTCCCCACCTTGAAAAATGCTAATATTCTTCCTCAATCTATTGATTTTTGCCACGGGCCCTTGCTTGGTGCTTCACAGCCTTTCCAGAAAAATCGCTCCCACCAGATCTTCCTTTCACCTGTGCACTGAGGCCTTATTCATTCCTATAGGAATCTCATACTCATTGTGACCTCCAGCAGTCCAACCGAGTATGGCTTACTGACAGCTACACTACATTAGCAACTGAATTTTCACTGACCCTGAAGCTGGATACACACTATACAATACTCTTTAGATTTTTTCCTTTAGATTTACCAAAACCATATATTATGAGGTCAAACCTTACATACATAGTTACATACATGGTAAGGTTGGAAAAAGACACACGTGCATCCAGTCCAACCTGTGTGTGTGCTTATATGTTAATAGTACATTGTATACCCCTGTACATTGTGGTTGTTAAAGTGCCTATCTAATAATTGTTTGAAATTATCGATGCTCCCCGCTGAAACCACTGCTTGTGGAAGAGAATTCCACATCCTTACCGCTCTTATAGTAAAGAACCCTCTACGCAGTTTAAGGTTAAACCGCCTTTCTTCTAATCTTAATGAATGGTCGCGTGTCTTTTTAAATTCCCTTTCACGGAAAAGCCTTTTCTCTATAGTGGGGCCACCAGTACAGTATTTGTACATTGAAATCATATCCCCTCTCAAGCGTCTTTTCTCCAGAGAGAACAAGTTCATTGCTTGTAGTCTTTCCCCATAGCTGAGATCCTTCAGTCCCTTTATTAATTTTGTTGCCCTTCTCTGGACCCTCTCTAGTTCCAGCACATCCCTCCTGAGGACTGGTGCCCAGAATTAGACGGCATACTCAAGATGCTGCCAGACCAGAGTCTTGTAGAGTGAAATAATTATTGTTTTATCCCCTTTCTAATGCATGCTAATATTCTGTTGGCTTTGCTTGCAGCAGCCTGGCATTGCATGCCATTGCTGAGCCTGTCATCTACTAGGACCCCCAGGTCCTTTTCCATCCTAGATTCCCCCAGAGGTTCTCCTCCTAGCGAGTAAACTGCATTCATATTTTTGGCTCCCAAATGCATTATTTTACATTTTCCAACATTAAACCTCATTTGCAGAGTAATTTACTTGTTTAGATCTTCTTGCAAGGTTTCCACATCTTGCATGGAAGTTATTGCTCTGCTTAGCTTTGTAACGTCTGCAAAAACTGAAATTGAGCTGCTTATCCCATCCTCCAGATTGTTTATAAATGATAAATTAAATAGGATTGGTCCGAGGACAAAACCCTGGGGGACCCCACTTTCCACACCACACCATTCCGAGTACTCCCCATTTATCACCACCCTCTCGCCCCCGTAGCCAATTTTCAATCCATGTGCTCACACTTTGATCCATGCCGACAGACCTTCGTTTGTACAGTAAACGTTTATGGGGAACTGTATCGAATACCTTTGCAAAATCCAGGAACACCACATCTACTGGCCTTCCTCTATCTAGATGGCAGCTCATCTCCTCATAGAAGGTTAATAGATTGGTCTTGCAAGAACAATTCTTCATGAATCCATGCTGATTACTGCTAATGATTTTTTTTTCATTTTTTTTTTGGTTGAACTAGATGGACTTGTGTCTTTTTTCAACCTGACTAACTATGTAACTATATAATGATACCGTTCTGACTACTAAAATCTTGTATATAGTCCCTTATCATCCCCTCCAAGAGTTTGCAGACTATTGATGTTAGGCTAACTGGCCTGTAGTTCCCGGGAATGTATTTTGGCCCTTTTTTAAAAAATTTGTGCTACATGGGCTTTTCTCTAATCAGCAGGTACAATTCCAGTCAGTAGACTGTCAATAAAAATTAGGAACAATGGTCTGGCTATCACTTGGCTGAGTTCCTTAAGGACCCTCGGGTACAAGCCATCTGGTCCTGGTGACTTATTAATGTTAAGTTTATCAAGCCTATTTCTAATTTTGTCCTCAGTTACCCATGAGGGTGATTCCTGTGACATGCTATGAAAATGAATACTACAGTCTTGGTTGTTGGACCCCCCCGGTTTCCCTTGTGAAGACTGAGGAGAAGAATAAATTCAAAATTTTCACCATCTCTCTGTCATTTGTAACCAGATTCCCTTCCTCATCCTTCCTCAGCAATGTATGTTAAATGTTAATTGTATAAGCTGACCTGGACCTGTTGATTTCTCAGATTGTAGAGGAGCAGTTGACTACCCCGTGATTCAGCTTCCTCGGCCCTGGCAACCTGTTGGACGCAAAAATAGGAAGAGGAATCGTCAACGCAATGCTCCGGGCCCTTCACCTGGTCCATCTATCACGAGAGAATGAAGGTCTGACTGTTAGGAGCCATATTGCCTCTATTACATGTTCCCACTGACCACAAGCCACCATTCCACTAGTTGTTCTTCTGCACTACTTTTATCTTTTCGTTTTGATTTGTTTTTCTGGCGAACAAGGCCAGTTTTCAAAGGCCAGGTCTAGGCCTGAACTTTGTTCCACAAATGTTGTTTATTTGGATTGCATAAGACTTAGACCCAGAGACAGTGCCTTGGACTGGAACTCATAGCCCTCATGCGGAAACTCCCCTTAACTAAAAGCACCAAATCGGATACGGTGGATGGAGAGTGCACCTCTCGGATACTTTCATACTGGTTCTCATGCCCCTCATAGGCCAAACCTTTATAGCTGTAGATCCCAGAAAGGATCAAGAACAGCAACTGGACGTCTCCTCTGTTGTGGGAGATTGCCTGGTGCTGTATCTACAGTTACTTCCATTGAGGGTCTGGTTACTGCCAGCCCATTATATGTTCTTTATTTCTTTTCTCTGTTTATCTCTTTTCTTTTTATTATTTTTTTTCATTGTCTCTCACCCTTGTCTTTGTACCCTTAGGACGTGCCCTCTGTTCCATCGCTCATGCCGTGCCCATTGGTATTCCTTGAGGAGTGCCACCCCTTCTAGTCTACCATGGCAACGCTCAAGGTAATCTATAGTGTATATATTAGTATAAATGTAAGGGGTCTGTGTTCTCCACACAAAAGAAGCAAGCTGTGGTGGGAGTTGAAGAGGTTGAAAGCACTGGTAGTTTTCTTACAGGAGACACTGCCCAGTCAGTACCTAAGTTGTCCAATCATTTATTCAACCAATGGTTCTTAGCACGTACCCTGTGGCTAAATCCAAGGGCACACCATAGCAATTAATAGATTATGCCCCTTCCAACCAGGTGGGAGTCAGATAGACCCTCAGAGGCGCTAAGTTTTCCTGAAAGGGACACTTTATGAGAAAAAGTTTACATTCACTACTATATATGTACGCAACTCGGGTCAACTCACTTTCTTAGACGCAGTTTTGAAGAAGCTAGCAGAATTCTAAGAGGGATCTTTAATGCTGGAAGGGGATGTTGGCTAGGGCCCTCCAGAAGAGACAAGCTCAGGGTTATATTCATAAGCCTCACTCCCCTGCAGGGGACGCGGCTATCCACTATTCCAAAATTGCCTCTTTGTTCAGTGACTACTATGCAGGACTTTATAATCTGGGCCCTCGGTTGTCTTCCGATGCTTAGGCAGCTAAACTGTCTAACATCCATGAATATTTGATTTCAGCAGGCCTCATCCCTTTGAGTAGTGACCAGAGGTCCACATTGGAATCTCCAATTTCTACACTTGAAATAGAGTCTGTAGTGCAGTCTCTGTCAGGCGGAAAGAGTCCTGGTCCGGATGGATATACGAAGGCATACTATGTTACCGTCTTGTAGCATCCGATACGCCCAATGTGTAGCTATTTTAATTCCATAGCAGATGGCGGCCAGATTATTTCAGAGGCTCTATTAGCCCATATCACTGTAATCCCAAAGGAGGGTAAGAATCTTACTCTGCCTCAAAGCTACCGTCCTATTTCGCTGTTAAATGCGGATATAAAAATACTTGCAAAAATTTGGGCGAAACGCCTGAAACACCCTGTGCCCCATATTGTCCATCTGGACCAGACAGAATTTGTCACTGGCCAAGAGGCTAGAGACAATTCTATTACGGCTATTCAACTTATTCATTGGGCCTGCAACCATCAAGACCCCATACTTTACCTGCGATGGACGCAGAAAAAGCATTTGATCATGTGGATTGGACTTATCTTAAGGCGGTCTTAGAGACCCTTGAGTTGGGACAGAACATGATGTCGTGGATAATGGCTTTGTACTCGACGCCTAGTGTCCAGGTTAAGGTAAACGGCCTTCTCTCTTCTAGGTTCCACATCAGGAATGGCACGAGACAGGGGTGCCCCCTTTTGCCCCTTCTTTTTGCCCTGGTTTTGGAGCATTTCCTATGTACCGTAAGAGCAAACGCAGATATTACAGGCTTCACGGTGGGCAATACTGAGCATGAGCTATCTGCTTTTGCTGATGATATACTTTTTCATGTCACAAACCCACTTGTCTCACTGCCAAACCTGATGCGGGAACTCCAACATTTCGGAACGCAATCTAATGTAAAAATCAATTATGCAAAATCACAGATTCTACCCATTCAGCTCCCTCCCTCCCTAGTAGGCAGCCTACAGTCCACTTTTCCCTTTGCTTGGGCTAAATCATGTTTGAAGTACTTAGGCATACAGCTCACAGACAAATTTGATACCCTCTATGCCAATAATTATCCCTTACTGCTAGCCGCAGTCAGACGAGATCTAGCTTCCTAGACTAAGATCACCTTTACATGGATTGGACAGGTTAATATCACAAAAATGAGTGACCTTCCTAGGATACTCTTTTTCATGCAAATGATACCGATACCCCTACCCAAGGGCTTCTTCACCCAGCTTAACAGCATGCTTACTAGGTTTGTGTGGAATGGACAGAGACCATGGATTGCTATGAGAAGGCTGAGGCGTTCGAAAGGGAGAGGTGGTTTGGGAATCCCGGTTGTTCAGAGGTATTATATCGCCAGTGTATGGCGGGCAGGAATCTGTCTTATGCCCCGTGGTTGGCCCAGGAGCAGAGGTGGTTGTCAGATGCTACATCTCCTCTGATGACCAGTGCTCTTCAAGTTTGGGATCAAATTAATCAACTATATGGCCTGGCTCCCCCTGTGTCCCCACTGGCCCCACTTGGAGGCTTTTTGTGGTTCCCGCCTGGGAAGCAAATCTCTTTCTTCGGGCCGTGGATGGATGATGGTAATGCCAGTTGTGGTAAGTTTCTGGAGAATAGCAAACTAATAGCCTTTGAGGTTTTAAAGGCCCAACAAGGGAGTTTCTGGCGCTACCATCAGCTCCATCATTTTGTAATGCAACATGGCCACGCGGTTAGAGATATATCTTCGCTTACACCTTTTGAACATTTGTTCATAGCTGAAGAACCCGTACCGCATATCATATCTGAATTGTATCAACTACTGGGTACCACCATTCCCAACTCCAAGCCTTTATTTATCTGGGCATGGGAACGGGATTTGGAACTTGAGTTCTCATAGACTCAGTTGAACCATCTTTACCAGCTTACTCATTATAGTTTTCCCTAGACTCCAAAATGCAAGAAACAAATTCTAAGATCTTATCACGCTGGTATAGAGTGCCCGCTGATCTAGACTGTATTTATCCCTCCACTTCTGACCTATGCTGGTGGGGTTGTGGCCATAAAGGCACATTGTTCCACCTATGGTGAGAGTGCCTGGTAATAGAATCTTTCTCGAAGGATATTAAAACCCAGATTCAGGATATTCTCGGCATAGACATTCCCCTATCTCCGATGCATTTCCTCTTTTTATGTCCCTTCTCAGCCGATTAGTCAATACAAGAGAAGTCTATTGCCTCATTTTCTGAACGGGGCAAAGCGTTTGCTTCCAGTCTACTGGAAAAGTGCACAAATACCCAACACAGAGGAGTGGATATGTGAGGTGGACAGGATCATAGATACGGAGGACTGAATAGCCACCTGTAAGGGCAAGAGAGAATGCTTCACCAGCATATGGGCAGTGTTGATGGATTGGGTCTTGGACCCGGGTGCGGTCTCTTCTACTTTAGACTTGGCTCTTCTATAGTTGGCTGAACCCTCTCTCTGAACAAGGGGGGTCCCCACCATAATGATCTGGCGTTTTCTGGGTGGTGAGGGGGTGCTCCTCTGATATCCTCTATTGTTAACCCCGTGGCAGACTGCAGGGCATTGGCGTGAGTGGTTGGATTGATGTGCAAATAACTTGGGTACGTACCTGCTTTTCTTTATGTTTTTTATGATTTTGTGTTGTCTCTTTTCTTTGTTAACAATGCATGTCATGCGTTTCCCTTCCTAATGTTTTGAAAAATATAGGTGTAGCAGAAAAACACTGCTCTGTCTACACAGCTGAAAGTAAGTGATTGCTGATACTCCAGTCCAGATGCTCAGATTCAGAGGAGTCTTCCAATCTCCCAAGAGAAAATCAATGATATTCAGAAAATATGAATCGGCACTCCGGAAATGCTTGCGATTAGGTTTATTGTGTAATGACCATGTACAAACAAGTTGATCCGTTTCGGCAGTAGCACCTTGTTCACAGCTGTTCACAGAGCGCTGATTCGTATTTTTTGAATAGTTTTGAAAAATATAGGCCAGATAGCCTCACAGGAGAAAAATCCGATGCCTTCATTCCAATGTTCTAATACCTACATGTGTGGTTCCTGTGATAGTGGTCTTTTGGGGGAGGCTTAATAGAGGTCTTTAGCTCCCCTCCCCTGGGGACAGGGCCTACAGGACTACCTTGTTACTCAGCAAATGACCTGCATTGGAATTGTTCTTGATGGTATGGGGTAAACCCCAATGCCTAATATTGGACTGATTTCTATGTGGTTGGTCGTGACT
The DNA here is from genome assembly GCA_018402905.1 of Glandirana rugosa. NCBI lineage: Eukaryota > Metazoa > Chordata > Amphibia > Anura > Ranidae > Glandirana > Glandirana rugosa. The sequence goes on along the minus strand of BLSH010334045.1, from coordinate 874,503 downwards.
CATATTTTTCTGTAGACGATGTCTCATGATTGGAGAGAATGCTACAGCTCACAGCTGTGCTCTGTATGTTTACATTCACTTTATAAGTTTCTAAGATTTTATATCTTATACATATGAAAGACTGACTATTGCACATTGTTATGTTATTGTATTTTGTCTTATACAAATAAAGATTATATAAAAAAATGTTAATTGTATGCACTGATGCCCCCTATTATCCTGACTCCATAACACTGGTCTCTAGTAATGTACTGATCAGGTGTGTCCCGCACCAAATGGTGAGTGTGGCTACATTTTGCTACCTGCAGGGCTCCTAAAGGGGCATAGTTATATAAAACCTACTCTACTGCATAGGGCATAGATATGCCCAGGGCTGTCTTTAATATTGATTGGACCCTGGGCAAACATTTTCTTGGGTCCCCCCCCCCATGCAATTTTGGTCTCTACCTGCTCTGAGACATACAATAAATAGCAGCTAGACTCAAAATCAGTTTACTGAATCAGATCAGGCATCAATTGCGATTGGTTGCCAGAGGTTACAGCATATCATTACCACTTACTGAATGGTTGCTAGAGGTTACAGCACACATTACAGCTCCCTGATTCGTTGCTAGAGGTTACAGCACATGATTTCCACTGGTTGATTGGTTGCTAGAGATTACTGTACATCAATAATGCTCACTGATTGGTTGCTAGAGGTTACTGCACATCATTACTACTCACTGATTGGTTGCTAGAGGTTACAGAACATCATCTCCTCACTGCCTGCACACCATGTACTGGGAATGTAAAGTCGCTTTCCTGACACCACAGAAACGTGACCTAAAAAGGATGTGTGTGCTGCTCAGGCTTGGTAGGGAGGGGATATATGAACAGTGCATCTACAGCTGCTATTTGGAGTGCTGACAGGGGGTGGAGCTCGTCCTGTCTCCTGCAAAGGTGCAAAGAATAAGGGGGTAGCCCCTGGAAGTCGCACATCCAAGATATCCCAGAGAGATGAATAGAGTGGCATCCTCAGCCTGGACTCCAACCAGATCACGCCCCCAATGCATTTCACTTCGCCCCCCCGGAGCTTAGTCAAGGGGATAGGGAATTCATGCTTATGGGGAGAATTTAAGCATCATTGTTAGTCACTCTATGAGTACTATGAGTATACTCTTTTAAAAGCATGCACATACTGTATGTTTACACACAGTGCTCTCTCTCTTTGTCTTAGATCTATTATATCTTGTCACCACCGCATAGTTTTTATTTGGTCTGTGGGGGATGATCCACTTCTAGATCCATAATCGCCCGTCCGGGTGCTGCACTACACCCATTGAGGGATCCCTCTGCCCTCCTCCCTGCCATTGAGTGGTATTGAGTGGTATTGAATTCAAGCAGAGGGTAAGTCACCTTTGTTATATAGCTACTGTACTGGTAGTATACACTCTTTTTTTTTTTTTTTTTTAAGCATGTTATACAAACAGAGGCATACTCTTTTCCTTTCTGTAGTATTGCTGTTGTACCTAACCGGAGTCATAACGACTTATTATTCCACCTTTTGATTACTTTTTTTTCCCTCTCTGGGGACCTATATGACCTATATGAGGCAACATTTCCTTGAGGTATATATCGTCACTGGTTACTTGGTATACAACATATATACATACATACTTTTAAATAATAATAACAACGTTCTGCAATATGGTCTATGATATCTATTGCATTGTAATGGAATATATGTCTATACACTTAGATCTTGAGATATCCATTGTGACTCACGCTACACTGCTCTGGTCTGGTTAGATCGCCCCCCTGTGTCCGCCCCCTGAGTACTGGATCCGGGAGAACCTTGAAGAGAGACTGGGGAAAGTTGATCCAAGGTTCCAGAGAGCTGGGGTGTGTCCTCATCATCTCCATCCTCATCGTTACTGTCATCCAAGCAGTGGATGCATCCCTCACAGTTACTGTTCCAGTTGGGTGAGCAGGCTAGGCCCATCAATATAGTTTTGTGCACATAAAGACCAATTTCTAATACTTATTGTTAGCCAAGGCCTAGGCATTAACAGAGAAGAAACAGTTGGAATACAATCATTTAACCACTTACCAACCGGAAGGTTTTGCAGCTTTAGGACCAGAGCACTTTTTGCGATTCGGCGCTGCGTCGCTTTGACTGACAATTGCGCGGTCGTGCGACGTTGTACCCAAACAAAATTTGCGTCCTTTTTTCCCCACAAATAGAGCTTTCTTTTGGTGGTATTTGATCGCCTCTGCGTCATTTCTTATCGCCGCTATAAACAAAAGAAGAGCGACCATTTTGCAAAAAAACCAAAATTTCTTACTTTTTGCTAAAATTCAAATCCAAAAAAAAAATATAAAAAAACATTTTTTTTCACAGTTTTTGGCCAAATTATATAATTCCTCATATTTGCGATAAAAAAAATTGCAATCGGCGTTTATTGATTGGTTTGCGCAAAAGTGGCCGCGTTTACGGATGGTGAGAATTCATTTCTGGGGTTTTTTTTTTTTTTTATTTTTTACTAGTAATGGCGGCGATCTGCGATTTTTAGCGGTAATGCGATATTGGGGGGGACATGTCGGACCATTTTGACACTTTTTTGGGACCAATGACATTTATTCAGCGATCAGAAATTTAAATGTCCACTGATTACTGTATAAATGTCATTGGCAGTGAAGGGGTTAACCTGCAGGGGGCGATCTAGGGGTTAATAGTGTTCCCTGGGTGTGTTCTTACTGTGGGGGGGGGTTGGGCTAACATGGGCATGAGAGATCTAACTGATCCCAGTGACAGGGATCAGTAGATCTCTCATGCCCCACTGACAGGGCGGGGAACCGCCGTGTTAACATCGGCGATTCCCCGTTATTCTCCCTGTAGCCGCTCATCGCGGCTCGCCGGCGGACATCGGGTCCGCCCGAGCCGCAGGCACACTCCCCAGGAGTGCGGCGGGGGCACGCGTGCGCGCCGCTGGCGCGCGCGGGCGCCCCCTGGTGGCCAAATGCGAATCGCCGCTTATTTACGGCGATTCGCGCAGGGCTCCCCGACTGCCGCCGTGAAAAGACGGCGCGCGGTCGGGAAGCAGTTAAACTATTTTACTGGATTGCTTTCAGCTGTAGTTTTCATGCAAAGTCAGTGGCCACTGTGAAGTTCTTTCTTTCATTGCAGTGAGAGTGTCTTACATCATTATAGTGCACTACTTGGAAAAGTTTGTTTGCAGCTACTACAGTCACTTGCTGAGTGCCTATCATCTCAATTAAAGAGCCGGCTGAAGATTTGCTGAACTTTGATCCAGGAACACTGAAACACTACAGTTGCATCTGCTTTCTTCCTAGTTAGTAGGTTTCAATACTTGCCCAGTTTGGAGCATAGGGTATTCACATAGGAACCCTCCCTTACAGAGCAGGTTGAATGTGTGTGTATCTGCAATATATATCTGAGTTGTACTAGTTTACTTACAGTCAATTGAGTTGTACATGTTTAGCATAACAATTATATTGGTTGATCTCCAGATATTTGGTCTATATCTGAGTGTGTATGTTAATGTGTTATTCATTCTGTGGGTGTCAGGGGAGTGAATAGTAGAGAGTGGTTTGACGCACAGAAGTCATTCCCCTGCACTCCTTTACCCACTCTCGTGCACATAGTCTTTAGACTACAACTCATATAGTGTATGATACATTGGCATTGTGTTGTTATTTATTTACAAGTGATTGCTGTAACTTATCAATCTAGAGTTCCTCTTTATCCAAAAAATATTTTGAGTAAATACCATTGATTTCTTTGTGCGTCTCTTTACTGTGTCTTATTTAAAGGGGAATTAACAATCTAATACTTGAACCTAGTATTGCCAGGTGTGCCAGAGGGGACTGAGACTGTTATTGGGGTTGAGAGGCAGAGTAACGGACTGAACATACTTAAGCGGCTCCTCCGGGGTAGCGCTACATAGTGGGTAATGTCCCACTCATGATTTAAACTTTTAGGAATTCTCAAATCCATCCTAAAGATCCAATAGACCTCTCTTTTGCAAAGAAGGGTGAACGGATCCCCGCAACGAATAGGGCAATTTACTTTTTCGATTATTTGGGTTTGTATATTGCGTTGATGGAATCGGTTGAAATGTTTCGCTATATTTGTGTTTTTGTTCATTCTAATGTCTGACAGGTGATCAGCAACTTGCTGCCTTTTACCAGATACACAGCAGTGGCATCAATTATTAATCACACTCTCACACATCTGCTGAAATGTGCTGTGGCACCGTGTGATTTTGAAAAAGGGTCAGGGACTTTCTTTCACATTTCTAGCATATAAAGCAGCCTATTGAAATGAATAGGCTGCTCTACATGCAACCTACATCTTTATCCACCCTGTCAGTACACATTTGCCTCCTAAAACCCCCTGTTAACCTCTGCACCCAAAACCTCCCCCATCCTCTCCACTCCAACCCCCATCCCTCTTTAACTCTACCTGCCTCCTCTGCTCATCTTTGCACCCACCTTCCTTCCCACTATACATCCCCTCCTTGATCACCTATGCACCCCAAATTTTAATTCCCTCCCTGCCTAGCACTGCTCACCACACACTACCCTCTCCCTCACCAATTTGCTTACCTTTGCAGAACAGGCTGATGTTAATGACCACAGTTGCATGCAGGACTTTCAAGCATGTCCCTTTGTCTCCCCAGTGGACAGCATTCAGTATAGGTGATGGTGGATATGACCTCAGGGGGGCATGATATACATATGAATGCCACCTCTATTTACATATCAATGTTGCTGGCCGCCACTATTTACATATGTATGCCACCGATATTTACATATCAATGCTGGTTATTTACATGTAAACACAGGGTCTGCAGTTGAGTCATATGTACACAACAATAGGGCAGAACTGGGCAGCATTAGTAGCAGCACTTCACACTTAGATATCGGGACACAGCACAGGACTAAAACTTCAAAGGACAAGGTAATTTAAACCAGGATAGTTGGCAAGTATGAGGCAACTGCTTTGGGTTCCACAAAAATGACAGGGTCCAGGACAGCTGCCCCTTTTGCCCAGCCATACAAAATGGCCCTGCATATGCCACAGTCCTTGTGCACATTCAATATGCTTTAATTACTGTGACACAAATGAGACAGACATATAAAACACACAGTAAACGTATTTTGTAAAAAATGAAACTCTTCCATTTATATACTATATGCTTTTTAGCCTACCTTTAAAAAATCACATCATAAATTAGTGAGTAATTACTTAGCGACCAGCAACCGTTTGCAATAAACACTTTAACCACTTACCCACCGGAGCCCTTTTTTATATTTGTCGTTTACAAGTTATAAACAGTTTTTTTTTCTAGAAAATTACTTAGAACCCCCAAACATTATATATATATTTTTTTCAAACACCCTAGAGAATAAAATGGCGATCAATACAATACTTTTTGCCACACAGTATTTGCGCAGCGGTCTTTCAAGTGTGATTTTTTTGGAAAGATTTCACTTTTTTGAGTTAAAAAATAAGACAACTGTAAAGTTAGCCCAATTTTTTTGTATATTGTGAAAGAGGATGTTACACAGAATAAATAGATACCATACATGTTACGGTTGAAAATTGCGCACACTTGCAGAATGGCAAAAACTCCGGTACTAAAAAATCTCCATAGGCAACGCTTTAAAAATTTTTAACGGATACCAGGTTAGAGGTACAGGAGGTATTTTGCTAGAATTATTGCTCACACTCTGGCGATCACGGTGATACCTCACTTGTGTGGTTTGAACACCGTTTTAATACGCGGGCGTAGCTTACGTATACATTTTCTTTGCTACGCCAGCTCGCGGGGACGGTGTCGCTTTAACCATTTCAGACCCGCACTATAACTGATTGATGGCTACAGCGCAGATTTGAAATGCTGGGGAGCCGTCAATTGATGTCCACCCCTTTGCGCGCTCCAGGCATGCCCTCGCAGCCGCCGGCGGCACACGCATGCCCAGCGCACGCTGCGTGAATGTGCCCGCGGGTCGGGCGGACTTGATGTCTGCCAGAGACCCGCAATCCCTTCACAGAGAGCCAGAACGTGGAACCGCCGATGTAAACACGGTGGTTCCCCACTCTGTGAGGGGGTGGGGGCATGACAGATCTACTAATCCCTGTGATCGGGATCAGTTAGATCTGTTATGTCCCTGTCAGCCCCGCCCCCATACAGTTAGAACACATACAGGGAACACATTTAACCCCTTGATCGCCCCCTTAGTGTTAACCCCCTCCCTGCCAATGACATTTATACAGTAATCAGTGGAACAATGAAAGGTAGAGCCTTCCCTGCATATTAGTGACAATCAACAAATTGATAAACCATACATAGATAACCAAATGTAAATTCAGTGTCCATATAAATAATGAACAATAAATCAAAAAGTCTTTAAAGTGTGTTCGTGCTTGAAAGTGCTCAAAAAGTGCTCCAATAACATTCCAGGTGCAGCGTGATACATGCCAGAACCCCCTTTGTGTCCCCACTCACCGAAAAAAGTGGACCTACTGCTTTTCAGTCAGAGGTCATGAATGCTACAATTGGTGAGAGAGATGCTAAACTGGGCCAACAGGACAACCGGACACACAAAATATATCTTAATCTTCCCACATAGAAATGAGATCTGGATGGCTCAGATAAACAAAAACATCCTCATGTGTAGACTGTAAACAGGGGCACTTTATTGCACAATCATAAAATCTACTTACAAAATCGAGGAATAAAAATTCCTTATAGTCAGCAGAAATCAACTGTCAGCAAACGGCGTGCATTCCACCAGCTCCTACCACTATGAGCGGATGCGACGTGGACGGCTGCAGCGGACCGGATATGACATCAACGCGTTTCGCCCTCGTAATAGAGCGTCATCACTGATTGTAGCATTCATGACCTCTGACTGAAAAGCAGTAGGTCCACCTTTTTCGGTGAGTGGGGACACAAAGGGGGTTCTGGCACGTATCACGATGCACCTGGAATGTTATTGGAGCACTTTTCAAGCACTTTCAAGCACGAACACACTTTAAAGACTTTTTGATTTATTGTTCATTATTTATATGGACACTGAATTTACATTTGGTTATCTATGTATGGTTTATCAATTTGTTGATTGTCACTAATATGCAGGGGAGGTGCTACCGTTCATTGTTCTATTTATAAGCAGGTATTCACTTGAGTGGAGCTGCCCCCCATCACGTATATATAGATACATATGTAATATTTTTGGGTTTTCGATTTTTTCATTTTGTCACATTTTTTATCACAAGAGTAGGCGCTGCTTATCAAGTGGATCATACAGTAATCAGTGTCTATTTTTAGATCTGATTGCCGTATAAATGTCATCGGTCCCAAAAAAATGTCAAAAATGTCTGACATGTCCGCCATAAAATCACAGATCGCCGCCATTACCAGTAAAAAAAAAATTAAAATAATAAAAACGCCATAAACCAATTTCCATAGTTAGTAGGCGCTATAACTTTTGCGCAACCCAATCAATCGATTTTTTTTTACTAAAAATATGTAGAATATATATATATGAAAAATTAATTTTTTTATTTTTTTTTTATTTTTGGATATGTACTATAGCAAAAAGTTAAAAAAAATGTTCTTTTTTCAAAATTGTTGCTCTTTTTTGTTTGTAGCGCAAAATATAAAACCACAGAACTGATCAAATACCATCAAAAGAAAGCTCTATTTGTGGGTAAATAAGGATGTCAATTTTGTTTGGGTAGAACGTCGCACGACCGCACAATTGTCATTCAAAGAGTGACAGCGCTGAAAACCCCATCCCTCCTTTGCACTTCACAGTATTCAGATCGCCAAAAACGGCGATTCTGAATACTGTCATTTTTTAAAAACCAGCGCCGTTAGCCACTGAGTAAACCGGAAGTGATGTTGCTTCCGGAATTTGATGAAGGAGACCCAATCGGAGCCGATTCTGGCTTTCCTTAGGTCTCCTCCTAGTTGGCTGACGTGCCGGATAAGAGCTCCGGTCTCCCAGTGGGACGGACGGGCGGAGAAGAGCAGCGGAAGGCGGCATGAGGGGGGATGTCCCCTCCCGCGGCCCAGGATAACGACTGAGTGGCACCCGAGCTGGATCAGCTGTTATCGCCAGATAGCCGATCGCCTGCTCTAAAAAACAGTACCGAAATATAGCCTGCAGCTGCAGGCTATATTCCGATACCTGCACTTAAAGCAGCTGCCGTTTATAAATGGCGATTTGCTTTAACTGGTTAATCAGAAGTATATATTGTAAGATACAGCAAAATGAGCGCAGTATTCAGGAATGTGTCATATATAGCCCAGCCTACAGAGTACAGTGGTTAGGAGCATGAAATGTAAAACAAAATGTGCATAATACAGGCTTGCGTGTTGCACAGCGCACAAGGTTTAGGAGTGTGTTTTACACAGGTTGGAGGGCTCAAGAGTAATTTTTTTTTATGCAGGGCTCAATAGTGCATGTCACATAGGGTGCAGAGTTCAGGAGTGTTTCGCACAGGGTGAAGAGCTCAGGAGTGCGTATTGAACAGGATGCAGAATTCAGGAGAGCGTGTTCAACAAGGTGCAGGGCTCAGAATTGCGTATCGCACAGGGAGTAGGGCTCAAGAGGACATATTTCAGTGTGACTCACACATGGCACTGGACCCAGGAATGCATGTTGCACAGGGTGCAGAGCTCAGGAGTGCATGTCACACAGGGTGGAGAGTTCAGGAGTGTGTATTACATAGGATGCAGGGCTCAGGAGTGCATGTTACACAGGGGACAGGGTTCAGGAGTGAATGTCGTAAAGGGTGCAATGCTAAGGAGTGCATGTTGCACAGGCTGCAGGGCTCAGGAGTATGTGTCAAACAGGGTATAGGGCTTAGTAGAGCTTGTCGCAAAGGGTGCAGTTTCAGGGTGTGTCACAGTGCAAAAGGGTGCATGTCACATAGGGTGCAGGGTTTTAGGTGTGTGTATTAAACAGGATGCAGGGCTCAAGAATGGGCATCACACAGAGTGCAGGGTCCAGGAGTGTGTATTGTACAGGATTTAGGGCTCAGGAGTGAATATTGCATTGGTTGTAGGGCTCATGAGTTTGTGTCGTACAGGATGCAGGGTTTAAGAGTGTGTGTTACACAGGGCACATGGCTCAGGAGTGCTTGTCACACAGAGTGCAGGGTTCAGCAGTGTGCACTGCACAGGGTGCAGGGCTCAGGAGAGTGTATGGCAGAGGATGCAGGGCTCTGGAGTGTGTGACACACAGGGTGCAGAGCTCAGGAGTGGGAAATGCACAGGGCGAAGTGCTCCCACTATACATCCCCTCCTTTATCACCTATGCACCCCAAAATTTAATGGTCTGCTCTAAAGAGAAGATGACCCCTCAACCTGATTCTGTGTCAATGGCAGGGGCAGCCCGTCCATTGAGGGCACACGGGCGCTGCCTCCCCTGTCCATCGCCGCCAACCCCCCATCCATGCATCCATCCCGTTTTAGGACGCCAGAGGCATGGATTGCGGGGTGGGTGGTTTTTTGAAGCACCGATTAGAGCTAGAGGCTCTAATAGGCTTAAAAATAGGGTGGGCTCAGGGCGCAGAGAGTGCGCTCTTAGCCCACCCAGGTGTGTGAGAATAGGGAATGAATATTCCCTATTCTCACACTGAATCGCCTCTCCGCCAATCAGGAAACGCGGGTCTGAGACCCATTTCCCGATTGGCGGAAAGAAGAAGCATTCTGATTGGCTGCCGAGGAGTAGGGAGGAGATGGAAGCTGCCGAGCAGGGGAAAGAGAAGCTGCTCGTGATTCCTGCCGCCGTGATACCCGAGGCGGAGAGCCGGGGAAGTTGCCTGTGATTGCCTGGCATGGATGGGGTAAGTGCACCAACCGGGGGGGGGGGGGGATTTGGTGGGTGCACTATTTGCCTCCCCTCCCAAAAAAAATTACCACCAGCCACCATTGGTCATTGGGGAATCTTGTCTGAGATTATAGTGTAATATAGAACACAGACATTCATAGTCAGCAGCCCGTCTTTGTTTGGTCAGCAGCTGAGTCTCATATACTTTGAGTTATTGACTTCCCAGTTTATCCCACAATGACAGTCACACTGTGTGTTATATAGTCCAATTTTTACACACCAATGTTTCAAAGTGGCATGCTTCACATGACACTTGCTTTAAAGTTTAAGAGCATATTTAGCGTTTTTTACATGTCTTTTCTTTCTTTTTTAGGGTTGGGTAAAATCACATTTAAAAAAATAAATTTTTTCTTTATTGCAGTCTGGTAAATGTTGCACAATAATATTATGCAGACTTCTATCCAGCAGATGGAGCTTTAGTCTCTTCGATTATTCTCTTTACATATTAGATATTGTTCAGGTTTTAGCAGTGCTGAAATAAACTCCTTCATTCAAACAACTTTGAGGAGTTGTTGCAGAAAAAACTCATTACTACATTATTGGAAGGCTCGTTACAGGGTTTTAATCACAATATGCACTACTGCGCAAATGTTTTAGGCAAGTGTGAAAAAATCTGTAAATTAAGAATGCTTTCAGAAATAGAAGTGTCAATAGTTTATTTTTATCAATTAACAAAATGAAATGAACAGAAGAGAAATCCAAATCAAATCAGTATTTGGTGTGACCACTCTTTGGTTTCTAAACAGCATCAATACTTGTAGGCACACTTGCTCACAGTTTTTGAAAGAACTTGGCAGGTAGGTTGTTCCAAACATCCCTGGAGAACTAATCACAGATCTTCTGTGGATGTAAGCTGCCTAAGATCCTTCTGTCTTTTCATATAATCCCAGACAAACTTGATGAGGTTGAGATCAGGGCTCTGTGGGGGCCAAACCATGGCTTTCATTACTCATTGTTCTTCTTTACGCTGAAGAGAGTTCTTAATGACATTGGCTCTATATTTTGGGGTTGTTGTCCTGCTGCAGAATAAATTTGGGGCCAATCACACGCCTCCCTGATGGTATGGCATGATGGATAAGTACAGTATCTCACAAAAGTGAGTACACCCCTCACATTTTTGTAAATATTTTATTACATCTTTTCATGTGACAACACCAGGGAGGGAAAATGGCTAATAGGCACAATTATGGACATTTTCACATAGGGGTGTACTCACTTTTGTTGCCAGCAGTTTAGACATTAATGGCTGTGTGTTGAGTTATTTTGAGGGGACAGCAAATTTACACTTATACAAGCTGTACACTCACTACTTTACATTGTAGCAAAGTGTAATTTCTTAAGTGTTGTCAAATAAAAAGATATAATAAAATATTTACAAAAATGTGAGTGGTGTACTCACTTTTGTGAGATACTGTATTCTGGTCAGGGATGGGTCTTTTGTTGAGGGTGCAATAGTCAATGCACATTCTCACTGATCCATTTTTCTCACCACCACAATGGGAGAAGTCTAGGGACCTCCCCGTATGAATCCTGTTCTCTGCAACTCTGCAACTCTGCAATCTGTTCTCTGAGGTCATCTAGGTCATGTAGTCATCGCATTGATGTGAAAGTGAACATTATGGCGGTACCCCGGCTTAGAGCTGAGCCGTACACCGTGTGTAGTAGTTAAATGTAGAGAGTATGTAGGCTGAAGAAAGTGGAAATCCCTCAGAAACATATGCATATTATTAGTTTTTTATAATAAACACTCTGTTTTTAAACTTACTACACTATTAGCCTTTGCGCTGGTTTCTCACTGTTTATCAAATGTACAGCGTCCCTCGGTAAATGCAGTATATAGTAGTGCGTTGCTGCTCGTTCAATACAGTATATATCAGTGCATTACTGTACGTTTAACACAGTATATTTCAGTTAATTACTGCATGTTTAAAGCAGTATATATTGGTGCATTACTACACGTTTAACGCAGTATATATCAGTGTATTACTGCACGTTTAAAGCAGTATATTTCAGTGCGTTACTGCACGTTTAATGCAGTATATATCAGTGCTTTACTGTACAATTAACGCAGTACATATCAGTGCATTACTGTACATTTAATACAGTATATATAAGTGTGTTACTGCACGTTTAACGCAGTATATATCAGTGCGTTACTGCACTTTTAACAAAGTATATTTCAGTGCGTTCGTACACGTTTACCACAGTATATTTCAGCGTGTCAGTGCAGTTTTACTGTAGTATATTGTAGTGCCCCACCATCATGCCTTGGAGGCCAACAAGGGGAGCCAGACGTTCCCATGGCACTTTGAGGGGGCTAGCAGCATATGTGTCCACAGGCAAAGGTGGACATGGTCCGTCCTCAGGCAGGGCATCATTTCCTCTGTTTAGTGATGTTGCCCGTGCCATCCAGCCACAGCATGCAGAGGAGGCGGTGGACTGGCTTGCTAAACCATCATCATCCTCCTCCGTCACCCAAGCAGAGACTAATGCGCAGTCTACTGCCTTCTTGTCCACAGCTACTCCTATCATAGCCCCAGCATCAGGCATGGAGGAGTCAGCTGAGTTATTTGAACACAGCGTCAGCCACTTGCTCCTTGACGATGCACAGCCATTACTTGATGCTGGTCCTGAGGTTGAGGAAGGTAGGAATATGAGTCTACAGAGAGGGGAGAATACTGGTAAACGACCAATTGGCAGTCATGTTCCTTCAAGCCACAGCGTCTTGCCAAGTTGTCTCCAGTGGTGAGTATGGAGGGGATGATGATGAGGTCACTGATCTCTGGCCCATCTGCTGCAGCAAAAAAAATACAGTCACTGCCACCCACATGGATTATGCCCCCTTTCCGTGATTTCGCAGAATTTGCTGTACCACAATGGCAGCTTCCCAGTTGCTATTTCTGTTCACGTAAGGCTATTCCAGCTCTCTACCATCACGTGGAAGGCAATATTGTGGCATCCTTGGGCAGTCAACTGCATAGTCCATGTTACTGCTGACACGTGGTCCAGCAAGCATAGTCAAGGACAATATATTTAGTTCACAGCACACTGGGTAACTCTGCTTGCAGCTTGGAAGGATGCACGGCAGTGCTCAGTGCTGCAGCTTGTTGTGCCGCCACATCTCTATACAGCTAATGGTGATGATGTGAGATTTGTCAGCTCCACCCCTTCCTCCTTCTCCTCCTCCTCCTCTATGCCCACCTCTGCTGAATTGTCTCATGAACCACAAGCAGCCCCTAAGCGTTCAAGGGGATATTCAATGAGTCAGGCTAAAAGGTGCCTTGCAGTGCTTCAGCTGGTCTGTCTAGGGGACAAGAGCCACATTGGAGCAGAGATTATTGCAGCTCTGTAGGGGCAGGCCCAAAGGTGGTTCACACTATGCCAGCTAGAGCCAGGAATGGTGGTGTGTGGTAATGGCATAAACCTCCTGTCCACTCTTAGACAGGGAAAGTTGACACATGTGCCATGCCTGGCACATGTCCTCAGTTTAGTGGTGCAGCATTTTTTAAATAGGTACCCAGGGAGGAAGATCTGCTAAAGCAGGCCAGAAGAGTCTGTAGCCATTTCAGGTGGTCATACACAGCCAGTACTCGTTGGCTGAAATTCAGCGGAAATTCCACCTGCCTGTAAACTGTCTGATTTGTGACATGCTCACCAGGTGGAACTCAACTTTGGCAATTCTGCAGTGGCTGCACATGCAGCAGAGGGCCGTGAACCAGTACCTGTGTGAGTATGGCACAACGACAGGCTCAGGCCGGCTCAGCTTTTTTTCCCCATGCCGATGGCTGCTGATAAAGGATGCATGTACTGTACTGTCACCATTTGAAGAGGCCACAAGGATGGTGAGCCGTGACAACGCATGCATCAGTAACACAATCCCTGTTTTGTTCCTGCTGGAGCAGACTCTGCGTGGCAATATGGACATTGTAGGCAGAGAAGCGGGAGGTAGAGGAGGACTTCCTTTCCTCTCAAGCCCCCGATGTATGCAGACACCATTCTTCCAACATCCCAGAACACACAAGAGGAGAGGGAGGAGGATTTTTGGCAGCTTTGGAGGCACTGAAGCAGAGAAAGACATACGTCAACCCTTAACAGATGGTTTTCCATCCCCAGAACCCTTGGGAGTAGTACGTGGCAGGGAGGAGGCAGTTCCAGATACTGTAATCCTCAGTGACCCTGAGGAGTCTACTTCTCAAGCCTCCGCAAAATTGTGGTGCATGGGCTCCCTTATTCTTCAAAGCCTACGAAAGGACCTGAGGATATGTGGCATCAAGGAGAAGGATCGCTACTGGTTGGCAACCCTCCTTGACCACTGATACAAGGGATAATGAGGAACTCACCCTGTCCCCACATAGGGAGCAGGAGATGAAATCTGTTGAGGACATCTTAAAGAGGAGGTTATGTAACACCTTTCCGGACTCTGGTAGGTTACATTCTGGTGGAAAACGTAGTTTTGAGGCTTCTGTTGGTCAAGAGAGGAGCGGAGAAGAAGGGACCACCTCAATGCATTTCAAAATTATTTTAGTCCCTGGCGCCCAGGGCTGTCAGCTTCCACATCCCATCGGCAGCATCTTCATCATATGGTGAGAGATTATCTAGGGGCTAAAACAGATATAGAGAGCTTTTAAGGTGATGTTCCACTGGGTTACTGGGTCATGAGGATAGATCAGTGGCCAGAACTAGCCCAGTATGTAATAGAGCTGCCCTGAATCCAGCATGCTTTTCGAATGGACATTCAGTGCTACTGGAGGCTTTGTGACTCATTCCTGGATTAGCAGCAGCTATCAAGCCCCTGATGCCGATGTTCCCGAATAAGTGCTTTCTGGATCTCAAATCTCTGAAAGTCTGCCTATGCTGCTTAGCTTTGTGGGTGTTGATTTAATCTGGAAGAAATGTTTTATTGTAGGTTTAATGGGCACAATTAACACCCAAGGACCAATTTTTCAGCACCTGTTTGACAGGTGCATATCATTGCAATTTTTGACAGCAAGGCAAATTCTTGCTTTCATCTAGAGTACCTCTATAGGGTTACGTTGTGAAGGCACCCTTCGACACCCAAAGACCAATTTTTCTGCACCTGTTTGAGTGGGGCATCAAATTTAAATTTTTGACAGCAAGGCCAATTCTTTCTTTCATCCAGAGTACCTCTATAGCAGTGGTTCTCAACACCTGTCCTCAGGACCCACTAACAGGCCAGATTGTAAGTATTACCTTGGGGAGATGCAGACTAGAATACTGCAATCGCTGAGCAGCAAATTATATCACCTGTGATGTAGCTCAGTTATCTTGCAAACCTGGCCTGTTAGTGGGTCCTGAGGACAGGAGTTGAGAATCACTGCTCTATAGGGTTACGGTGTGAAGGCATCACTGACACCCAAAGACCAATTTTTCTGCAACTGTTTCAGCAGGGCATCAATTTTACATTTTTGACACCAAGGCCAATTCTTGCTTTCACCAAGAGTACCTCTATAGGGTTGCGGTGTGAAGGCACCACCAACACTCAAAGCCCAATTTTTCCGCACCTGTTACTTCTATCCAAAGTCTGCGAAAGAGACCCCAGAATTTATCCAAAAATATTTGTACACTAAAGTGTGGCCTTATCATACAGACTGGCTGCCTAAGTCATTGTTTATAAAATAAAGAAAGCTTGAATGGAAAATGTCATTTTTTTGGCTTTATAAATGTCATTATTGCTGCAGCATGTTCTATACATGGTACAGATGAGTCCCATTACAGGCAGACAAAAGGGACCCCCCAGCCACTATATTTAAAGGAATTTTTCATTTTTATTATTTCTCATTTTGGTGGTTTTACTTTTAGCGTCAGTAAATCACTGCTCATTTAAAAATTATGTTTTTTACAAACTTTTTTTTCATTGATGCATGTCCCCCAGGGCAGTACCCGGACCCCCATAACCATTTTATGCCCAATTACTTGCATATAAGCCTTCAAAATGAGCACTTTTGATTTTGCCCAGCCTTTACTCTGTTACACGTAAACAGTAACAGACACCTTTATCCCATCTCAGCTAAGGAGAGCCTGTTACCCTCTATTTTCACTGCATGCTGACTTGACTCAGTTGCCATCCCATATGCTCCATCTATTAAAGGGCCCCTACTAGTGCTGGCAGAAGATTCAGCCACAAACATAAACTGACTCTTAGGACATCTAGCATAGCCTCCAAGGAGCTTCCTCTCTACCAGTATTGAACTACGAACCCTCCCTCCATAATGGTATCACATACTGTATCTCATACCATATGGGCCACTGGGTAAGACAGAAAGGCCAACATAGTTTAAAATCCTTTTGGAACGTAGTCTCCTTAAAGATGACTGTTGCACTTCTGCATTAATGAATATTCAGTATAACCTTGTTCACACTGCAGAAGGATAATACAACAGCAACAGAGGAAGATGCAACAGTTATTAGCTACAGTCCAGGTTCTATGGTTATATATATATATATATAAAATAAGCATAGGGACACACTTCTCCTTTATGCAAAGTTCCTTTACTGGATAATCTTCAAACAGCAGATAGTTACATGCGACTGTAAAGGTTCGGACATACCTGTCCTTCATCACACTGTGTGTATATATATATATATATATATATATATATATATATATATATATATATATATGTAGCTCATTGGTAGCACCAAACAGTGAGATTACTCCACGCCAGATGTGATATTTAGGGCTTTTGTGCCCACTTTTAGTTAAAAGTAACACAAATGTGGGCATAGACAGTGGGTTCTCACTATTAATACGATAAGCAAAAAGCAACATTCAGCCTTGTGGCTCTCTTCTCATCTTTACTGTACAACTTAGTAGTTTTGGTCTTCCTGAGCATCAAACACATCCAGTGCATTTGCATGCCAGCTGTACCGCAGCTCTGTGTGTTTTCTGCAGTGTCCCAGCTGCTCCATCTGTCCCAGACTGTCTCTCTCTCTCAGGCTCGTGCCTCAACCAATCCTGTCCTGGACAATATGGTGCAATCACTGACCCCCTTGGGAGGGTGGGGCCATGAGCTCTAACTCTGGCTCTTAACATAAATGCAGCACACACCTGCATCATTAGTTTGCTTGCTTCCCAGAAAACCTGTCCCAGACAGTCATTTTAAACAGTGGCACGGGCTCATCCTGCCACTATATATATATATATATATATACAGTACACAGTATATATACTGTATATAGTGGCTGGGTTGCGCAACATCACAAGATGTAATGGCATTTTGCATGCAGTTTTGCAGGTATAAAGATTATTTGGTGCCATCCAGGGTTTTCAGTAAGCCCCAGCAACAGCAATTTTAATTTTACCACAGAGTGTAGACTGTTAAAGTGACACAAAAAAAAATTATATTCAAGTATGTATTCTTACCTCAAAAAAGTACCTTCTGTTGCTCCTGTCTTCCTCCAAATGTCCATTTTTTTCTGCCTTGACCTAACTTGGTCTACGTTCGTTCTTCATGGTCCGACTGTTTGTAGGAACGTAGCCACCCTCACTTGCTCGCTCCTGAGATGGACTAGGGAATATAGATTATGGGAATTGTAGTGTGCAAAGAGTAGCACACATGACATGACCTAACTTGCACCACTTATTCCAAACAAATGGAAGTAAGAAAAAAAAGGAAAGGTTCAGAAGCTTATGGAGGGCATTACAAAGAGGCTGAAAAACACAGTAAGAAACAATTTAATGGAAAATAAATTACAGGGGCATTAAAGTGTTACTGAACCCGCAACAGTAAAATCTGTCTGTACATGCAAAATAGCATGCTTGTTATACTCACTGTGAAACTTAAGGTGTTAATCTTCTGCATTGTGTAAAAAGGTTCTTTGATCCTATATGCACAGATCCTCCCCCTCCTGCAAGGTCTCTTTAGGCAAGGCCAGGTAAGACACAGTCCGAGTAGTAAAGCTGCACATGCTCAGTTTGATCTCTATTGCTGGAGAGAATATATCCTTGTTGAGCTGAGCTTTTCAGGTCACATGATATTGACATCACACATGTGGGCGTGTATACAGATGCTAAATGACAGCCCAGTCCCTCTCTCCTCCTCCATGCACAGTAACTAAAAAAGAACATAGTGGGTGGGATGTCACATCTTGATTGATGAATGATCTGCCTCCCATAACAGTATGAGGACACAATCTGTAGTGAAAATCTCCTCCTACCTGAGCACTCAGCACTCGGGCAGACCCTGCAGTTTATCATGTGACCGTGGTATACAGATCAGCCAAAAAGGTACAGTCAGGTCCATAAATATTGGGACATCGACACAATTCTAATCTTTTTGGCTCTATACACCACCACAATGGATTTGAAATGAAACCAATGAGATGTGCTTTAACTGCAGACTTTCAACTTTAATTTGAGGGTATTTACATCCAAATCAGTTGAACGGTGTAGGAATTATAATAGTTTGTATATGTGCCTTCCACTTTTTAAGGGACCAAAAGTAATGGGACAATTGACTGCTCAGCTGTTCCATGGCCAGGTGTGTGTTATTCCCTCATTATCCCATTTACAAGGAGCAGATAAAAGGTCCAGAGTTCATTTCAAGTGTGCTATTTGCATTTGGAATCTGTCAACTCTCAATATGAGATCCAAAGAGCTGTCACTATCAGTGAAGCAAGCCATCATTAGGCTGAAAAAACAAAACAAACCCATCAGAGAGATAGCAAAAACATTAGGTGTGGCCAAATCGACTGTTTGGAACATCCTTAAAAAGAAAGAACGCACCGGTGAGCTCAGCAACACCAAAAGACCCGGAAGACCACGGAAAACAACTGTGGTGGATGACAGAAGAATTCTTTCCCCGGTGAAGAAAACGCCCTTCACAACAGTTGGCCAGATCAAGAACACTCTCCAGGAGGTAGGGGTATGTGTGTCAAAGTCAACAATCAAGAGAAGACTTCACCAGAGTGAATACAGAGGGTTCACCACAAGATGTAAACCATTGGTGAGCCTCAAAAACAGGAATGCCAGATTAGAGTTTGCCAAACAACATCTAAAAAAGCCTTCACAGTTCTGGAACAACATCCTATGGACAGATGAGACCAAGATCAACTTGTACTAGAGTGATGGGAAGAGAAGAGTATGGAAAGGGAAAGGAACTGCTCATGATCCAAGCATACCACCTCATCAGTGAAGCATGGTGGTGGTAGTGTCATGGCGTGGGCATGTATGGCCGCCAATGGAACTGGTTCTCTTGCATTTATTGATGATGTGACTGCTGACAAAAGCAGCAGGATGAATTCTGAAGTGTTTCGGGCAATATTATCTGCTCATATTCAGCCAGAACTCATTGGACGGCGCTTCACAGTGCAGATGAACAATGACCCGAAGCATACTGCAAAAGCAACCAAAGAGTTTTTTTAAGGGAAAGAAGTGGAATGTTATGCAATGGCCAAGTCAATCACCTGACCTGAATCCGATTGAGCATGCATTTCACTTGCTGAAGACAAAACTGAAGGGAAAATGCCCCAAGAACAAGCAGGAACTGAAGACCATTGCAGTAGAGGCCTGGCAGAGTATCACCAGGGATGAAACCCAGCGTCTGGTGATGTAAATGCGTTCCAGACTTCAGGCTGTAATTGACTGCAAAGGATTTGCAACCAAGTATTAAAAAGTGAAAGTTTGATTTATGATTGTTAATCTGTCCCATTACTTTTGGTCCCTTAAAAAGTGGGAGGCACATATTCAAACTGTTGTAATTCCTACACTGTTCACCTGATTTGGATGTAAATACCCTCAAATTAAAGCTCGTTTCATTTCAAATCCATTGTGGTGGTGTATAGAGCCAAAAAGATTAGAATTGCGTCGATGTCCCAATATTTATGGACCTGACTGTATATAGTGGCAGTATTTTAATGTAAAAAGATTTATAAGCTGTGGGCACTGTGGGGTGGCGGATGATCTATTTTCATATTACTGGGTTTAGTAACACTCTAAGGCAGGGTTTCTCAACCAGGGTTCCGTTGAACCCTAGGGTTCCTCCAGAGGTTGCTAGGGGTTCCTTGAGCAAAGAGAAATTTCTGCCTCTCAGATAAGTTCCCTCTGACACCATTGATCTTTTTAACTATATGTAAGCGGGCAATTCTTCTCAGTGACCACAAGTGTAAGGGGCATTCTTCCCATTGGCCATCACACTAATGTATCATGAGCTGTAATTGTAGTAATTTTTAACAGGGGTTGCCTGAGACTGGAAAGTTACTTCAAGGGTTCCTCTGTGTTGAAAAGGTTAAGAAATGCTGCTCTAAGGAGTGAATGTGTATGGAATATATTTGGAGAATAAGGATATTGTTTTTTTAACAATCAATTGATTTATTAAAGGAATAGAACTACAGCATATATGAAGAAAGGATATTTTTTAGTGTCACTGTAAGGGAGTATGGATCATTCAAGCTGCCAGTGTGTTCAGACCGGGGGAAACAGTAAGGGGGTCTGGAGTGCAGGAAATGCCAGGGAGGGTAGCAGCAGAGTGAGTAGCCATAGCAGCATGATATCAGAATTCAGGGAGGACAGAAAGAACAACAGGAAGCAGTAGAAGATTAAAAGATAGTTGCACCTAAGTAGATTTATAACCAGTTACCAGCCAAGTACTCCACTTTGAAGGAGCAGGTCACAGGTTACTGCCAAGAAGCTGGACAGACACCCCAAATCCAGGCAGGGTTCTAACACATGCTGTTCATTCATTCTGCTGTTATACAGTACGTGAACTACCTTATTCTTGGTTGTTCCTATAATGAGACAAGATGTGGGTGTCAGATACTGCATATGGTTCTTACCTGGCATTTAGCTTCCAAAAACACTGCTGTCTGTACTGAATGGAGAGCTGGAGGCAAGTAGTGGTTTCTACATGTTCTATCTTTCTATCTTCCTCAGAGTGCATGGAAACAGGATGTTAGCAAAAATGAAATTAACAATATAAAGCAACTAAGTACTACAAGTCTAACCTTGAACTTGTGTCTAACCTTGGTGCAAGGTGTGGCTGAGGTACATAGATGACGTGCTCATGGTGTGGACTGGTACGGAGATTGAATTACATCAATTCATTACTGAGTTGAATGATAATCCAAGGAACATTAAGCTTACCTACTCACATAGTGAAAGTACATTGGCCTTTCTGGACCTTAGGTTGACTATTGACCAGGGTCATATCAGTACCCAGACATTTAGAAAGGACACTGCAGCTAATACCCTGCTATTCGCCCAAAGTAATCACCCAAAGCCCCTTGTTCATGGAATCCCCACTGGGCAATTCTTAAGAATAAGGAGGAACTGCTCCGATGATTCAGAATTTAGGAAAGAGGCTGATGAAATGTATGGAAGATTTAGGGAGCGAGGATATCCCCATAGAATCCTCAGAAAGGCCAGGAAAAAGGCCTTTTTGAAAAAACGGACTGATCTACTTG
>BLSH010334045.1:819942-832750 GCA_018402905.1 Glandirana rugosa | reverse complement strand
AGCCGATAAACCCCAGAGACACTGGAGTCCAACGGTTCGATGCTGAAAGCTTCGAGCTAGCCGAGGCGGAGTGGACGGAGGGGACTGACGTGCAGGGACTAAAGCTCCCTGACAGAGACCAAACCTGGTTTCGAGGAGTCAGGGAGAAAAGAGGAGTAAACAGGGAGAAAAACCAGACCAGATATATTAACATATATTTTACGTGATCAATAGAAAGTTTATCACAAAGTGTAACGATTTGGAAAGTAGATCAAAGATTTACAGACGTAACTATTTAAGGTTTTCGGTCATATTTCTCTTTTATCACCATTTTTTCTTGGTAAAATATTAGCAAAAGTATGTAGCCATAGGATACACAACCTGCCACACCCTTAAAGGAGAATTATACAAAAAAAATGATTAGTTAAACCCACAAATGGTTCTTTTTTACCACTATTTTCTCTTTATACTGGCTTTTGGAATTTATCAATGCAGACATTTAGAAACTAGATGAAAGGTTTAGCAATGTGAAACACTATTTGAAAGATAACTAGTGCATTTTATATACAATTATATAGACCAGACCAAAAAGAGGGACAAATGAGGAGAAAAGAGGGACTGAGGAGCTTTGGTCCAAACCAGAGACAGTCCCTCGAAATCAGGGACGTGCAGTCAGGGGAGGCAGGTGAGGCGGAGCCGATCGAGCTTCGAAAGTCGTAGCTTGGCAACCTGAGGTCACAGAGACCCCAAATAGCCGAAGTTCTACCCCACCACTGGTTTGGGGCTCCTAGCACATATGGTTCCAGAGATAGGGGGCTGTCAGAAGCTACATACAGTGCAGCCAGTTTAAATACAAGCTGGCACACGCTGTTTGCAGCAGACTGAGAGGATGACTTCTTGTCAGAGGCACTGAGCTCAATGGACAACTTGGAGCCTTGGACCAATGGTAAAGGACCATTGGTCCAAGCTGTCCAATAAAAATGTTGCAGTGAATGTTCTCCTCTCACTGCAGTGTCATAGAATGGGGCATGTGTCTAAAAGACAAATGCTCCCTTCCAGCCCAGCCCTCTTAACTACAAGGAAAAAACATGGGTTTATGGGTATAAGGTTTACCCATAATCCCATGTTTTCCTCACACAGTTAAGAGGGAAAATCTGCTGCTGCTGAAAAGGTACTTTTTTAATCAAGCTAAATAATATATTATTATACTATAACTTCAAACTTCAGTAATTTGTCCGTTAAGTCATCTGCTTGAGTACAGTTTTTGAAAATATAGTAAATTACCTTAAAAATAATATATAATAATTATTTGTATATTACTTACTTATTGTAATTAACCACTTGCCACCCAGGCCAATCCTGACACTTCTCTCCTACATGTAAAAATCATAATTTTTTTGCTAGAAAATTATTCAGAACCCCCAAACATTATATATATTGTTTAGCAGACACCCTAGGAAATAAAATGGTGGTCGTTGTAATTTTTTATGTCACACATTATTTTCGCAGCGAGAATCGAATATGTAACTTTTTAGCAGACACCCTAGGAAATAAAATGGTGGTCGTTGTAATTTTTTTATGTCACACATTATTTTCGCAGTGAGAATCGAATATGTAACTTGTGAATATGTAACCTGTGTGTATCTGGCTCTGATACTAGCCAGTGCCTCACCAGCCACTGACCTCACCGCACATCCCTGCTTGAAATCAGAGTCAAGTAAATTTTCCTATAACTATTCTAGCACTAGAAGTTTATACAGATGCAAGACTCCACAGAACAGCACGGAGACACAGACTCCCCTCTCTTTTCATCTCTAAACTCTGTATTACAGGCAATGTTGAGAGAAGTAAAGTAGTAAAACGCCTTTCACATGATTATATGGTGTGGATCGCCTGCCGTCATTTTACGGCGGTACTTTGCCGTTGATATGGTAGCAGATAGCTACCATAACCCTGGTATTGTTTTGAATGGTGGATGGTCCGCTTTCAGAAAAAAGTGGTCTCTGTGGCAGATTCCCTACCACGCTACAGTCATCTCTGATGCTTACCGGACCGGCCGGTAGCAGCGGAGATGATCCGATCCTGTCACCCCAGTGCCTGTGAGCCCAGTGATCGGAAGATGCTGCCCACTCGGCTCCATAGCATTGCAGGGCGGAAGCGACGTCAAACGCCACTTCCGCCCATAGCTCTTAACCTCCCTGGCGGTATGATTATTTCAGATTTTTGGTGCTGAAAGCGGTAAAATTATTTTGCATGGAAATTTGGAGTTTTATAGTGTAGGCCTGTAATTCTTAGGAATAACTCACTTAAATCTGTCCAAACAAGAGTCTAGTAGACATCCCGGGTATGATAAAGTTTGAAACACAAAATCATAAATTATAATATATATGAAAAAAAATTATAATGTAATAAATAACTATAAATAATTATCAATGATTATAATATAATAATAAAATGTATTCAATAATGTAATCAAGTCAAAAACACTGAAATTTGCTCATTTGCAGAATTGTCGCTGTCGTCACTTTCAGTGTCTGATGATAAATTTCCCCAAAAATCAGTATCACTCAATTCTGCAAATGATTCTAATTTACTTTCGCTGTATTCTAGCTGATCAGAAACCGCTTTTGACGTAAAGGGACACATTTTTATGCCATGGACGTTCTCAAGTTCCCAGGCAGAAGGAATGACATATATAATAAAAAAGTGCATGCAGGGCACTGGGCAAAGCACTAGGGGCAAAGGGGATGTGAAATGATTTGATACAGTAATGTAATCTTACAGATTACAGTGTACTGTATGTTTACTGTGTGTTTCACTTTTTGAGTTTCCCGCCAGGCTCCGCCCCCGTGCGACGCGACGCTTGCAGGGAACGGAGCCCGGCACACAGAAGCATTGGGCGGAGGACACAGCCCGCAGACACGGCGGGGGACATCGCTGGATCCAGGGGACAAGGGGAGTAACCCAGCCTGGATCTAGCAATGCAATCCCGAGTGTGGCTCGGGTTACCGCTATTTGCAGTGAAAATACACCCCGAGCTACACTCGGGAATACCGTCAAGGAGGTTAAAGGAGACTTTATTTCAAGTGTAATTTTTTTCTTTTTTTTTATTGCATTTAAGTGTAAATACGTCTCATATTTAACCACTTGCCGACCGCCTGCCACAGCGTGACGACGACAAGGTGGTTCGTTATCGCGAACCGCCGTTACTGTGTTCGGGGGGAGCCAGGGAGCGGGTAGGGCGGACTCGATCTCCGCCGGCTACCCGCGATGGCTCCCCTGCACTGAAAGAACGGAGGTCCGTGTATGTAAACACGGACCTCCGTTCTGTTGAAGGGGGAAGAGCAATGATCACAGCCTTCCTGTATATGGAAGCTGTGATCATCCCCTTTCCCCAGCCAGGGCAGCCCACACACAGTTAGAACACGCCCAGGGAACACAGTTAACCCTTAGAGTGCCCCCTGCAGGTTAACCCCTTCACTGCCAATGGCATTTACACAGTAATCAGTGCATTTTTATAGCACTGATCGCTGTATAAATGCCAATGGTCCCAAAAAAGTGTCAAAATGGTCCGACATGTCCGCTGCAATATCACAGTACCGCTAAAAATCGCAGATCGCCGCCATTACTAGTAAAAAATTAAAAAAAATAAAAACCCCAGAAATTAATTCTCATCATCCGTAAATGCGGCAACTTTTGTGCAAACCAATCAATAAACGCCGATTGCGATTTTTTTTACCAAAATATGAGGAAGAATAAAAATCGAACAAAACCGATAGAAAAAAATGTTTTTTATATTTTTTTTGGATTTGTATTTTAGCAAAAAGTAAGAAATGTGGGTTTTTTTGCAAAATTATCGCTCTTTTTTTGTTTATAGCGGCGATCAGAAATGACGCAGAAGGGATCAAATACCACCAAAAGAAAGCACTATTTGTGGGGAAAAAAGGACGCAAATTTCGTTTGGGTACTGCATTGCATGACCGCGCAATTGTCAGTTAAAGCGATGCAGTGCCGAATCGCAAAAAGTGCTCTGGTCCTAAAGTGTGAAATCCTTCCGGGGCTGAAGTGGTTAAGAGGTCCTGGCATGCTTTTTTCTATTATAAAGAATGTTTACACAGCTTGTAATGGGAATAAAAGTGATCACATTTTTTTTTTTTAAAGGACGGTGTAAAAATAAAAAATAAAACGTAAAATAAATAAGAAAACATTTTTTTTAAGCACCCCATCCTGCCAAGCTCGTGCGCAGAAGCGAACGCATACGTAATTCTAGCCCACATATGAAAACGGTGTTCAAACCACACATGCGAGGTATCGCCACGATCATTAGAGCGAGAGCAATAATTTTACTAGACCTACTCTGTATCTCAAAACTGGTAACCTGTAGGAACTGTTAAACGTCTCTGATGGAGATTTTTAAGTGCCAAAGTTTGTCGCCATTCCAAGAGGGGGCGCAATTTTGAAGCATGGCATGTTGGGTATCAATTTACTCTGCATAACATTATCTTTCACAATATGGAAAAAAAAGTAGGCTAACTATACTGTTGTCTTATTTTTTAACTCAAAAAAGTGACATTTTCCCAAAAAATCACGCTTGTAAGACCACTGCGCAAATATGGTGTGACATAAAGTATTGCAACAACCGCCATTTTATTCTCTAGGGTGTTAGAAAAAAATATATAATGTTTGGGGCTTCTAAGTCATTTTATAGCAAAAAACCTGATTTTAACTTGTAAATGCTGAATCTCAAAAAGAGTCTCGGTCTTGAAGTGGATGAAAAGTTCTCTGACAATTTGGATAAACTGATGACAAGATTTGGGGTTAATAATGTATCCTTTTTCCTTTGATTCTCTAGCTGAGACTGCCATTGTTGGCAACAAAGTCAGAAACAGCACTGTGTATACAGTCAGTATAAAAGAAAATATTTTTCTGTAAGATGCAAAGCCTCTGTTCTTCCACTAGATGTCACAATTTTTCTATTTATATAATATCATGCTGTAACAGAAGGTATAGTAACATCATTTAAAACATTTTTTAGAAACATGGTTGAAAAAAAAAATTCTATTCTTAAAGTAAATTTGAAATTCCTCCAAACTATTCAAAATAACAGAAGGGATTAAAGGCTATTTTCTATTTCTTTGAATGCTAAAAAGCTCCTAAACCCAGGTCACTGAACAGCAAATACTAAGTTTTGATATTCAAGTGCAGGTCGCTCCCCTGCAATGTGTGCTGCTCATTGCAGGTCAGAAAGTCATGGCAGTGTGTCAATGCTCCCGGGTGCTGTGCTCTTGGGGTGCTAAAGAAAAGACAAACGTATGTGCAGGCATCTTCTATATGTCCTGGTAACTGAATTGTTTAGAGAACCTGTTGTCCAAATTTTTTTTTACCACTTGAGTGTCTGGGCATTTTTCTCTATAACATTCTTGAGTCCCAGAGCATTTTTTTTCCCTTTTTTTTGTTTTGGCTATGCATATTTTACCCCTGTGCAGAAATCATTTGGTACCTACAATTTAAAGATTACATACTGTATCTGTTTGACTGAAGGTGAACTTTGCTCCCAAAGTAAAGTTGCAGTCCATACCACCTGACCCCCCCTCTCTCCGTATTAATAATAGTATGCTTTTTTCTGGTGGCACTGCCCCCACTGCCATTTTGGGTGGACCAGAATCACATGTCCTCCTCCAGCATCCCCCAGGGAAACCCCCATTATATATCCATGGAGGCTGTGAAAGCCCATTCACAGAATGGCCAGAGGGCAGGGCTACCCCATCATAGAGGACCATGTTGCCTGAACCCAGAAGAGGTGTACGGGAGAGTTGAAGTGTAAGTTCACCCTCAGCAATATTTCACAAAAGGCCTTCTTTGCAATTTCAGATCCCCTGAATAGTACTACCCCCGCTCCTCATTTTCAAATGCCGAACCTGCTTTCCATTACATTTGCAGCCATGAAGGGATTAGAAACTTTTGGCCCCTCGATCCCCCTCCATCCTGCCTTTTGCATAATAGGCTAGACACTACAACTGTGTGCCCCCTAGAGGCTGCGTACATGCACAGTGCATTGTATTCAGGTAATGTGAAACTGCACAGGGGGCTTTTTGTAAAATGTGAACTTACACTTTAAGTTTCACTTTAAGCTCACTGCTACTGCTTTACAACTTACCACATTCAAACATATCTGTTCCAGTGACTTCCATGCCCCAGGTATCATTTCCAAAATGTACCCACTGATATTATTTTCCTGCTTCCCCTCAGTACCTTAAAGTGGATGTAAACCCTCACATATACCCAGTGAAGTGAATAGCCTCAGACGATACACGGAGAGGAAACAAATCTCCCTACATAAGTTTTACATGTATATCTGCAACCTTCCCCTTTCTACACTCTTTGAAAAGTGCAGATCGTGTTAGAAATCTTGTTTCCTCATTCAGCAATGGGTGGGAAGTCTGGGCTTATACTATGTGAGAGCTGATTGGGGGAAAGGCAACCCCCCCCCACACACACACACACATAGGCAGAGGAAAGAAGGAACATACAGAGCTGCAGTTTGAATAGATAAGCTCCCTGCTAATCTACCTCTAAGCTCCCTCCCCAACACAAATTTTCAGGTGCCATTATCTCATGTGTCGGAAAGCTTGTCAGAAGTGACTCTGCTGACAAAAGAGGAATGGAGCCCCAGAGAGAAACAGCACTCAGAGCTTTGGAGAGAGATAAGTAAACACTGCAGATACAGTATATGTGCCTAGGTCAGATTTCATGAATGGGGTTTACAACCACTTTAATACACTATCAACTGAAAATGGGACTTGGGGACTCCTATACCCCATGATATTTGGCTTAATACAGCACAAAGCAAACCATTCCGAGCATTGTCTTATCTTTAAAGCGGAGTTCCACTATTTTTTTGGTTTATTAAAAGTCAGCAGCTATAAAAAGTGTAGCTGCTGACTTTTAATAAACAGTAACTTACCTGTCTCCCGGTCCAGCGACGGCTGCGCCCGAAGCCTCGCTCGTCTCCCCCTCCTCCCTGCGGCACCGGCATTTCAGGTGTGGGCGTGGAGTCGCGCTGCGCGTTGCCAGTGGCCAGGCAATCTTCTGGGACCTGTGACGTGTCCCAGAAGATTGCCAGGAGGGAGGGGCCGCCTAGGAGGAGAGGAGGAGTCGCCTAGGCGGCCCAGAGGCGGAAGGTGGAAGAGGGACAGGAAGTCCCTCTGAAACCTGGGGACACACTCCCCCCCCAAAAAAATGACATGCCA
The DNA here is from genome assembly GCA_018402905.1 of Glandirana rugosa. Taxonomy (NCBI): domain Eukaryota; kingdom Metazoa; phylum Chordata; class Amphibia; order Anura; family Ranidae; genus Glandirana; species Glandirana rugosa. The sequence continues at coordinate 825,521 of BLSH010334045.1, read as the reverse complement.
AATGTGGCATGTAAGGGGGTGAGGAGTGCTTAAAGCGGAAGTTCCATTTTTGGGTGGAACTCCACTTTAAGAAAATTGCTGCTATCTTTTTACTGGCTGTCTAAATAGATCATACACTAATTATTGGTGGATTTCAAAAGCTCGTTCCCCCGCAAAGTAACTCTCCATTGTTGAACCTGAGTGGTCCTGGTCCAAAACAGCTACCTTTCCTTACCCTCTTGAGCTTTTCCTCCTCTCCCTTCTTCCCCTCTTTAGTTTCTCCCCTTAACCCTCTCTTCCCCTCCTCTCTTTCTCTCCTGCCTATATTTATCTCAAGTTCCGTTCCTCTTCCCAGTAATCCACCCCCGTCTATCCTGCTTCTCAGGACTCCCCATTTCCTACTCTAAAATCAGGACTGGGCATCGCGAAGATTGTTACTTGGCTAATATGACTGTTCTCGAAACAGAATATTCTCATATATTTGCTATGTTGGTTATAAACATCGTTAGGCCTGTTTTATATACTGTTGACCTTTCATCCTACCTCTATTCATTTGAAATGGATGATTGCAAAATGTGTTTGGGAAACTGCTCTTCAGCGGAATATCTCTCCTCCAATGCAGTAAATCCTGCCTGCTACTGTGTAGCATGGCTAGATCCAGGGAGGTTCTGGGGTGGGCTGTTCCCACCTAGATTTCAGTTGTGCCACCCAGGCAATGCCCCCCACCATGGATGTTATGCTGGGGCAGGGTTGCCAACTCCACACTCCCTGCACAGACGGGAGATAAGACAGAAGGATCTATCTGTTACTCCTCCTCCAACTCCTATCTTTCTGTGTCTGCCCAGCCCACACTGCAATCCCCCATGCGCAGCCTGTGCTTGAGAAAGGGGATGTGTGGGTGGGAGATTGGAATTAGCAGCCAGTAGATCCATTGTGGCTGAAAGATTGATGTCTCTGCCTGAGCCTGCAGATACCAGCCTGGAGTGAGTGAAGAGTTCACTAAACTCTCCCCATCTCCCAACCTTCTCTTCCATCTGTCTCCCCCCCCCCCCGTTCTTCCAGGAGCTCCACACACTTGTCCAGCTGATTTCATGTCCAGTTTTCACTTAGGGACAATTGAACTCCGATTTAACGGGGCACCCCTCTGGATTCTGATCTAAGGAGGCACGCTGCTGGATTCTGATGTAAGGTGGCACGCTGCTGGATTGTGATGTAAGGGGGCACTCTATTGGTCTCTGATGTAAGGGGCACTCTGCCATATTCTGATGTAAGGGGGCACTCCACTGGATTATGATGTAAGAAGGCACCCTGCCAGGCTCTGATGTAAGGGGGCACTCCCCCAGATTCTGGTGTAAGGGGGACTCAGCTGTAAGGTGGGACTCTGCAGACTCTGATGTAAGGTGGTGGAACTCTGGGGACACTGATGTAAGGTGGGACTTTGGAGGCACAGATGTAAGGGGGACTCTGTTGTATTGGGGGAAACCTGGGAACTTTGATGTAAGGGAGGACTCTGATGTGAATGTGGTGCTCATCCTGCACTCCATTGTTTTGTTTTTTACTTGCTCCTGACCCTTGTACTCTATATATTATGCTGTACATAGACCTGACCAAGGTGTTCATTGTCTCAAGCTGGTTTAAATGAAGTTATTTTCTAAGTTAGGCTCAGTAAGGCAGCCCAGCAGGTTGAACGAAACAAAATGAGCAGATTCCCCCATCCACATATTCAAGGTGCTGATCAGTGTATTCTGAGATAATAGGAGACCCACTGTTAAGCTGGCCATAGATGAGTCAATGGTTGAACAAAAAAACTGACGTGATTTCAGTGTGTGTGTATCTTGGAATCCTCCCTATTAAGCCTTTGTATTCGGACAGCATAGAGACTCCCCCGCCATCAGAATACACTGATTAGTGTTGCCGGCTATAGCCTGTAGCACTGATTGAGCAGGGAAAATTTAATAGGGAGGTTGTACAGTAGTGGATCCAGAGATTGATTTCTGCACAATCTCCCTGCACATATATAAATTGAAATATGGCTAGTCCCTGCTGAATTTTTATCCATGCTTTAGAGTACAAAAACAATCCATCTACCTTGTGTTTGTAGATGGGGAAATCGATTTGTTTTTTTCTTTTGATCAGCCCACTGGCTGATCAAAAAAAATAAATAAAAAGATCCATGTATGGTCAGCCTTACACTTGCACTCCATATATGGTCTTTGCTGACCTTAAAATTTAAGAATTTTTAGGTAATTTGCCTGCCTCTATCTATTTAGGGTTATCTAGCCAACATCCCTCCTATTAAGCTCCTCCTGCGGCCAGCCACATAACTCATCACCCAAACCCCCTTGGGAGGCAACCCCCTTTTTTCTTCTCTGCTGAGTTTTTATTGGAACCAAAAAGTTTTTTTGATGTTTCATGTTTCCTTTCTTTGAATGGATGAATTGTCAGATGTATTAAACTGGACTGGTAATATGCCCTTCACCAATCTTTAACAATATTCTTGATTCTTGTATTTTCTATTGGATGGCTTATATGTATTAATGTATTTACAAATAGACATGTACATTTATATAGGTGTGGTAATATACATCTCCTGAAGAAGTCTACAAGTTGGTGAAACATGTCAGGATTAATATACCACAAACATAATTTCCAATAATATAATCTGTATGATTATTCAGAATCAAATGGTTCAATGTTTTTAAATGTTTATTTTTTATTGTTTGTTTATGTTTCTCTTTTTAACATGAATTAATTGAATAAAATTATGAATTTTTAATCGAATATGTAATTCTAGTTATTGGCACCCTAAAAATCCCTGCTCCTTGTTTTAACATCCTTTGTATCCTATTCTTTGTAACTGGAATGCGGTGCCTTTGATACTCCCACTGATCTCCTTTCCTGTACCACTTGCACTCCATGTGTTATGTGTTCCATATGTTTGATTCATTCTTTTTTTACCCTCAACAGTTGCCCGTTGCTGTGTAATTTACAACTGTTTTAATGAAGATCATGACGATAGGCTTAGAGAAACTGTTAGCTCTCATGCGTCCGTGAGTGCCTGTTTTAACCCCTAAAAACCTGCACCACCGCAGCACAACTGCATGGAGAAATAGGTCACATTTGATAGGTGCTGCTACCTGCCAAGTGCAAGAGCCTTTGCAGCTAAGGCGGGCAGTTAAGGGGTGATAAAAATGCAGCTCAGCCACGAGCTAAACCCCCTGCCCAGAAAAAAAATCTACGGCCCTGTTTTTATGTAATGTATGGTAATGGTAAAGTTCAAAGTGAACATCTGGATTTTTTGTTAGCAAAGATTTAATCCTATTGTGATGCACACAGAGAAAAAAAAAATCTATTTCACTAAATTATTAGCATAACATTAAGATAAGATCAAGTCATTGTAATAAATTGTAAAATTGGGCAGCAGCAGGACAATTATAAATAGCAAGCCCAGGCCCAAAATTACAAAGAGCACAGGCCAGGGATTTTCTATAAGAACTAGGATACTATATAGAATACAGCAGTGTAAAATTGTCCAGCAGCAGGACAGTTTTATTCAAGGTTAACAGGCCTAACTGGTGTAAGCCTTACTTAGTACAGAGGGGGCGGGGCTATCAATCATCCCCCATTCTGAGAACCTGTGTCACTCATAGAAGCTGTAGTACAACTTCTATTAAAGAGAAAGTAAACCCTGATGTAAACTCTGATGGGTTTACTTCCTCGTATTCACCTGCAATGTAGAAGCATAATAGGCTAGTATGCATCGCATACTAGCCTATTATGTGCTACTTACCTGCCATCGACGCCCGTGCTGTCCTCACAGAAGAAAGTGTCCGTCTTGGCCCCTCTTCCTTCCTGGGCCGCGAACTCCGGCGCTGTGACTGGCCGGAGTCGCGTGACATCACTCCCGCGCTTGCATGTGGGAACCGCCAATCGCGTCGCGCTGTCAGTGAAGAAACGGTACGGAGGCCGTTTCTTCACAGCGCATGTGCCCAATGACGTCGGCACATGCCAATATAGCGTATATCTCCTAAACCGTACAGGTTTAGGAGATATACAAGGAAGCTACAGGCTTACCTGTAGTTTAAAGTGGTTGTCAAGATTTGACAGCCACTTGAATGGCGGAACTGGCAGGAAAGGATGTTCATAGTGATAGATAGACTATCTTGATGAGTCTCTGACATCTGACTAGTTGTAATAACCCCTGCTGCACCACAAAATTACAGGGTTGTGGGGGGGGGGGGGGTGTAAGGCAGGTGAAGTTTTCTACTGAAAACAGAAGAATCAACAAAATAGAACACATAATACTGACTGTAAGTCGTATCCCTTCCGCTGAATGGCTGTTTTAATTTTCTTTTTTTACTTTATTTTTACCGGGTGATATGGGCAGTAACACACTTCCTGTTTTAGGGGCGATTTACACCATGAATCACACAGGAACGCAATGTGCATCCCTGCGTGATTCACATTCGATCTGGGTGCAGTGCGATCTCTGCCCATTCATTTCAATGAGCTGAAATTGTGCCGGACCACACCAAAAGTAGTGCATGCAACTGCAGTCATGTAAAGCTTGTAGCTCTGCTCAAAGCCGGTGGATAAAGATTTCCCCCGCCAGTGTTCAGTGTGTGGGACCAGGCATCTTCCTGAACCGCGGAGGGTGGCTTCCCTATCTATGAAACTTAGTAATAACAGCCAGATCAACAGATTAAAAATATGTTACAGGGGGATTTAGAAAAACAAAGACTGCTTTGTTAATGCTAGTGACAGCCTGGATCATATATGTCATTTTTTATTTTTCCTTTAGTGCCACTTTAAGTCCTCTGGGACCAGTGTGCAACAGAGCAGGCACTATATCTACCTCTGATTTCTATTAAAATGCTCTTATTGTATTATTTTCTCTACAATGCTGCTCTCTAGGCAATTTACCTAATGGGCCTGGACCATTACAGAGCAGCATTGCCTGAAACCCTGGCCATGTAAAGTTGCAAATCCTGTTACTATGCTTCTTTGTCAATATTACCAGGCCCTGCAGTTTAAAATGATCACAAATTGCCATACTAAGCTGCCACTTAGCTCTAGGTCATGTGAGGCTAGAGGAACTTTTCAGCTTTTTATTACTGCACACAGTGGCAAGTCTTATCTCTAAGTCGGGGAACTGCCCTAATGTTAGAATTTCCCTGCCTGGTCTTGTTCACGACGGAATGTACCCCCATGTGCAGGACGAGTGGCCCCGTCCACATGTAAGTACACAATATAATATTAGAAGTACTTGAATTCAAATGGCAATGACAACTGAACTGTAAATAGCTTGGTGCATGCAATTTCAAAATAAAGGTTCATTTTCATATTTAAGACATACATTCAGGGCCGATCCTGGGCGGGTGCCTGGGGTGCACAGCGGGTTGCGGGGCGCCAAACTGTAAGAGTTCTCTCCTCTCCATGTTCGCAGTTCTGATCCCTGCCGAGCAGCTTCCCGGAGGGCGGTGGCTGTGAGATGAGAAGAGCCGCTCTATTCAGCTAATGAAATTCAGAGGAGGAGCGGCGATGCTACAAGCAGCACACAGGCTGAAGCCGCTCCTCCTCTGAATTTCATTAGCTGAATA
>BLSH010334045.1:793382-813931 GCA_018402905.1 Glandirana rugosa | reverse complement strand
ATCATCATCAATTGATCATCAATTAAATAATTACCAACGTTACGTTTCCATATTTTCGTCGACGCAAAGCCGCCTGTGTCGGCGGAACCAGTGGTTAATCCACGACGGGGTCGACATTCTTAATACGGAGCATGTGTGCCCTGCTGCTAGCACAAGTTGTGCAGCATGAGTGCTGGCAACGTACGTCTTAGCAAGCAGACACCGCCGTGACAGTTGTCAACTTGCATGCTGCCAGCAAGCACCCTCAACATACACGTCTGATGTTTAGAACCAGCACAGTTGTTCGAGCGTATGCTGGCAACTCAGCACACATCTCGTCGAGTCGTACGTTCAACTGTTGACAGTGCCGCCACAGACGAACGATTCTGCATGCAACGGTCGTGAGTACGACGTGTTGAACACGATCGTCGTCCCGTGTGTACGAGGCATAATTCTTACAGCTGGGGCAGCACCTAATTGGTGACCAAGGCGGCTGTGTCCGCCGAAACGCAGCTGCTTTTATACCTTTGCATTGCAACCATTAATAAATTAACTACTAGTTAACTACTACTAGTTAACTACTAGAACTACTAGTTCGGAGTGCTGCCTTTTGCTTTCACAGCACCTAATTAGGTTGAAATAGACATCCTGTCTACGTCTGTATTTATTTTATTATTATATTATTATTATAAAGGTACAGCACTATACAATACAAAGGGAGACAGTACAGATACAATAAAATACAGGAGGATTAAGAAGGCCTTGCTCATAAGAGCTTACAATCTAATATTTTGAACATATACATAATTGGAATAAAGGGTGATCCTTTGTTTTGGCCTTGAGTTCATTTTAAATGCACACTCCCTAGGAAGTATGAAAACAGTACAATTTTCTATTGGCTTGAAGCAAATTGAGCACACAGACAAGTATAAAAAAAACTCATGAGGGTTATAAGGCAACATAAAAGTGGCACCATAGTGTAATAATAAATTTAATGGCAAACAAAGACAAATACACAAAATTAAATAAGCAATTGAAAGGAACAGTCAAGGTTTACTGTAACATAATACTGAGCCATCTGTCTAGATTTCCAAAGTAAATATATAGTGCAATGAACATTAGTAAAGGTTGTCAACTGAAAAATAAGAAATCTTTAAAACACACACACACACACACACACACACACACACACACACACACACACACACACACACACACACACACAAGTATGTAGTGAATTCAACAGTTTTGGGTAGAATGAACCATCAGATCATGGTCACATGCTAATTTTTAAAGTAACGTTTGAAAATTCAAATGAGCAATTTGTTTTGAGGTGAAGTCACATAATGAGACAGATGGGGACAGGGTTTAGTCACATGTAGTAGGATAAGGTGACCAGATTTTTAAAATGAAATCCGGGGACATATTTTTTTTTTCTATTAGCAAATGGTAAACTATTTTATAAGGTTGATAGGTGGCACTGATATGTGGCAATGATGAGCACTGATAGGCGGCACTGATAGGTGGCAATGATGGGCACTGGTAGGCAGCAAAGATTGGCACTGACTGGCAGCACTGATATGTGACAATGATGGGCACTGATAGGCGGCACTGATGGGCAATGATAGGCGACACTGATATGCGGCAATGATGGGCACTGATAGGCGACAATGATGGGCACTGACAGGAAGCACAGATATGCACAATGATGGGCACTGATAGGCGACAATGATGGGCACTGATAGGTGGCACTGATATGCGGCAATGATGGGTACTGATAGGTGGCAAAGATGGGCACTGATAGGCGGCACTGATATGTGGCAATGATGGGCATTGATAGGTGGCACTGATGGGCACTGGTAGGCAGCACCGATGAGCGTTGTTAGGAGGCAATGATGTTCACTGATAGGTGGAAATGATAGGTGGAAATGATGGGCCCTGATAGGCGGTAATGATGGACACTGATAGGTGACAATGATGGGCACTGATAGATGGCACTGGCAGGCACTATTCATAAGGAAGGGGGGCACTGATATAAGGGGGCTGTGAGTTAATAGGGGTCTCTAAGTGGGGTGCTGTTGATCTAATGGTTGATCACCAACCATTAGACCAGTAGTTAGTACCCTCTCTTAGAGATCCTCAGGACACAGGAGCTACTGCAACCAAGGAGGAATGTGTGAGAGCTGAGCTGGGGGGCAGAGCTGGAGCTGCTCTTGGGCTATTTACCTCCCACTATGCAGCGTGAATGTCAGAAAAAGCACGTCATTGGTTGCTAGGACAGCAACCAATGACTGCAAAGGAGATCATCGAGGCGGTAGCAGTGGCGGCAGGGGATGAGAGAGGCATAGAGGCGCAGCCTGGACTGTCCGGGGCAATACCGGTTAGGTGTTGCTATCCAGGGACAGACATGGTCTGGGGACGTCTGGTCACCCTATAGGAGAATTGCTGCAAGGATGGACAATTTTGATTGCTTTTCAATCATATGCTGTGATCGAGAGTGCTTGAGTGGACACTGGGCTAAATAAAGCTTTAATGTTTTTCCACTTCCTGGATGAGTGAGGCATCTTGGGAAGGCTACAACACTAGTGCCTTCTCCCACTGATGACGTGCACTGCCACATATTCCAGGAGGCATACCCAATAGTTCCAGGAAATAAAGGGAGATGGATTTGTTGGCTTTATTAAAAATGGTCACTGTGAGAAGTATGGGGAGGAGAAGAAAAACAAGGTATGCAAAGGATAAAAAGCCAGATATAAGTATCTGTTTGTAGATAGTCATTACTAAACATTTATAAAGATGCCTTTGTTGAAATTTTAGAATAAGGCTACTTTCAGACTGGGGCAGTAGTGGTAAATTGCCACTAGTTGCAGCGGCGCTATGCAGGCGGGAGCAAAAGGGGTTAGAAGTGCTGGCGCACCACGCTTCCGAGGCACTCGGAAGGGCTGTCCATTGTTTTCAATGGGCAGGGGAGGTGGAGGAGCGGTGTATCACCGCTCACCGCACCAAAGATGCTGCTTGCAGGACTTTTTGTAACGTCCTGCAAGCACAACGCCCCGGTGTGAGAGGACTCAGGGTTTTAACATTGAGGTGGATTGGGGGGGGGGATCTTTAAGGCACTTTACAGGCGCTATTTTTAGCTAAATAGTGCCTGTTAAGCGCCTCAGTGTGAAAGGGGTCTAAGAGTGAAGTTCCTTTTTAACAGATGCGAATTGTGGATTTTAAGCGCATTCACATTATGTGCAATTACCTATGTTTTCGTGAACTGGCTGAACACAGGTAACTGCAATGTTTTATATAGATTTCAGTAGCTTTCCAAGTGGCATGTTCACATTGGAACGCTGAGTTTATATATTCAGAGATGTGCATAAAAAGGCAAAGCATCTGAGTTTTATCACACAGTAACATACATAAACGTCCTAAACATGGCTAAATGCACTGCAACACACATAAGAAAAAAACAAGGAAATTTGATTTATTCATTTTAAAAGGCAATACCAGTAGTGCCGCCCTAGCCCTAATTATATAAAGTGCTAAATGCAAACAATAATTATATAAAGTGCTTAAATGCAAAAAATCAGCATAAATAATACATAATTGAAACAATTGAAAAAACACTCAAATTTCCTTCAATGTGCTTCCATAGTGATCTATTAATAATTCATCAGTACTTAATGGAAAACAGAAATAAATAAAAAATAAACACATGCAGCAATAAATGATCTCTTTTACACTTAAATAGCGTCATAAAAAACAATGTTCAGTGATCATCCAGTGTTTTGGTAATCCAAACAGTGATCCATGCTTTTGTGTTCCTTATACACAGATTTGTGATATCGCTCTTGTGCTCCCCCCTTTTGATTATCTCCTCACCTCAGGGTGTGTGACCTCACAATTGAGTTTGGTGAGTGTGCGCAGTTGAGCCAACCCTGGGCTCACTTATCACGGAATGTCCAAGATCCTGTGCTAATCCTATGACCAGTCTCCTCTGTACATGCAGGAAAAAACAAACTACATAGTGCCTGAATCGCTTTATTAAAACTCCAAAATAGGTACTCACATTCTCATGGTGCTTGCAGCGCACCAATCTATACACACTCATATGATGACCATCAGATAAAAAGCTGCACAGTTTTGATCTGTTAGCTGCTCCACACTCCACCTGATGCTGCTGCTGCCTTCACCGTCCTCTCCCCTTATGCGTATTCGACACAGGGAACATGTGTCTTCTTCAGGGGTATTACTATTGGACTGGAACCTTAGGCTATTCATATAAAGAATAGTAGCGGTGGCCATTTTCTTGTAGGTACGGCTGTCGCCATGTTGTTGTGGGTTATGTCACTATGTAATGAGATTGAATGAATAACAATTAATCTTACTATTTAAAAAGCAGCTACTAGTCCCATATTTCAATACTTCCACCTGATTATCAATATGCAAAACTATGTTAAAAGAACTAAAACATTTTTGAATAAAAAATACTATAAAAGGACAGTGATTATTGCAGCTGTGCGCCTCCCTCTGTTTAACATAGGGCATTGATCAATATCCTGCACATATTGCTGAATTAACAAACATATTAAATGCGTGCTCCGTTTGTATATTACAGATATATTGCTCCCATTTTTATACACATACAGTATAATAGAGACCCACCTATTGTAATTTAATGGTGCCTGTTTGTATCTATTACCCTTGTTAACCCTTTTTTGCGAAATTACTATCTGTCGATTAATGTTGGCGCCTTGTTTTATATAGCTCAGTTGTTGATTAATTTGCCCCTCTGTAGATATATCTGTATAGGTATGTTAATATTATTACTAGATTACCTCATATTGAGATCTCTCAAGATTATCAACTGAGCCAGTCCTGCATGCATCCACAACCCTATTTTACTTTAGCGAGTCCTGACTATACCCCTTGTATATGATATCCATTGTTATTAATATGAAGAGCGACTCTAACAGTGAATCCCTCTTCTTATTGTCTCAAAAAAAAAAACACATAAAGAATATATATAGGGATATATTACAAGCATACCCCGCTTTAAGTACCCTCACTTTACATAGACTCGTGAGTACAGACACAAATCTTGGTCAGCTTGACATGGAACTGCTCCGGGTTTTTAACATTTAACATTGGCGTCTACGGGAAATCGTGGTCAGCTGGATATGGCATTGTTCCCGAACCATGTCAGCAGTGCCATGTCAAGCTGACCAAGATTTTCCATAGACGCCAACGTTAAATGTTAAAAACCGGGATCAGTGTCTTGTCAAGCTGACCAAGATTTCCCATAGAGCTAGTGTATTTGCATGCATTGAGAAGTGAAAAAAGGTATTGCTTTACTTTAAGTACATTTTCGTTTTACATACATGCTCTGGTACCATTGTATACTTTAAAAGTGGGGTATGCCTGTACATCGATATATTGTTAACGATTGCTGAGAAAACAAGGCAGGTCAAAGTCTTTGTCCAATCCCCTTGGTACCAAAGATCCTAACTGATGTATCCACCAAGATTCACGTTTGCTAATTTCCCTTGTATAATTGCTCCCTCTCTAGTGATGTTTCGGGGCTTCTATACCCCGAAACTACATCCCTTCTGGGTTTTGATTGTGTTTGTCTCTAAAGTGTACCGACAAATAATGTTTATCAAACCCTTTCTTTAGGTTCCTGACATGTTCCTCCATTCTTTCTTTAAGAGTTCTTTTAGTTCTTCCTATATAAATTAAGTTGCAGGGACATTGTATGACATACACTACCCTTCTAGTGTCGCATGATATAACATTTTTGATGTTGTATGTTGCACATGTGCTAGGGTTAATAAATGATTTTCTTTTCTTTTGTTGCTTGGGACTCTCACACAGCTGTAGCATCTACCACGGCTGTTGAGTCCCTTTATATCCCAAAATATCATTGTTTTTTCAATAGGGGGTTCTATTACATTCCGCACTATTTTATCCCTTAAATTAGGGGCTCTCCTGTAAATAAAACTGAGTTTATCTGGAATGTCTCCCTCAATGTGTTTATCCTGTTTCAGACCCTGCCATTATTTGCTGATTATTCTTTCTATATTATGAGATTCTACATTGAAATCCAATACCAAACTAATACCCCTGTCCTCGTTGTTCTCTCTTCTAATTTTGTCCTCCAATAATACATTCCTTTCCATCTCTCTGACTTTATTCCTTTTTTTCTCAAAGAATCCTTTTGATATCCTTTATCTCTAAACATAGTAGTTCATTTATCTGATTGTTTTTCAAATTCCTCATAAGTGGTACAGTTCCTCCTAATCCTCATGTACTGTCCTCTAGGAATATTAATTAACCAGGGTTTGTAGTGACAACTTGTAATGAGAATGTAAGATTTTCTGTTGGTTCCCTTGTAAACTGTTTTTGTTGTGATACCATCCGAGGTTACTTGAATTACAAGGTCCAAGAAATTTTCTTGGGTTTTACTTATTTCCCATGTTAAACTGATGTTCTGATCATTGGAATTCATAGACAACAATAATGTTCTCAGGTCCTCCTCATCTCCGCCTCACATGATCATCAAATCGTCTATGAAGTGTTTGTATAGAAACATGCTGGGGTTCTGATCACTCAATACCCCTTCCTATTCCCATTTTGCCATGTATAGGTTAGCAATACTAGGCGCAAACTTTGCGCCCATTGCTACCCCCCTCACCTGCAAATAATATACCTTATCATACCAAAAATAGTTATGTTTTAAACAAAATTCGAAACTTTTGAGGCTGAATTTCCTATCTTTAATCTTCAACTTATCATTTTTATTGTCAAGTCATCTGATGGCAGGTGACAGGTGCACACCGCTGGGGTTAGAGGCGCACCGCTAAGGTTGTGGACCCTTAGCTGACTGCTGTGAATGGAGCTCTGGGTGGTGCAGGAAAGCAGGTCCACTGGAGCACTGACACAGATACACAGGGAGCTAGAGCATAGATTTCCCCAGGGTGCGGAGTCTAAGAGCCAGCAGGTTTTCACCAGAGCCTCTGATGGTGAGGATGGACTTGGCTGCTACTGACTCCAGGTTGTGGCCCCCAGGGTCTCCCAACTCATGCTCACGGCTTGCTACAGGTGGATAGAGAGGTAGCAGCAGTGCAGGACAACAAGGGATAGTCAGTAGGATTGCCAACGGTCATGGCCATGAGCAGACAGGGACAGACAGGAGAACACGTCAAGATCGGGGTATGAAGCAGACAGGAATAGTCACAGAACAAGCCAATTTCGGGATGACAACCAGACAGAAATAGTCAAAGAACAAGCCAAGATTGGTAGACGTAATCAGACTTAGAGCATACGGCAGGAACCACACACACAGGAAGCCTAACACACAATGTTGATCGGCAGCGCTGGATAGCACTGCATGGTGTTATATAGTGTTTCTTGTTTAGAGGCTGGGGTGGAGCCCTGCTGAGGGAAGATTACTTAAGCACACAGGTGAGAGGTGCACGGCCTCTAAGCTGAACACAAGCAGAAAGGTAAGCAGACAGACAGGACATGAAATGTACTGCAGATTCATGACTCTACCCTCCCTCTTACGAGACCTCCTCCTCCTCCACTTGGGCCAGGCTTGGAGGGAAACCTTAAATGAAACCTCCTCAAAAGATGAGGCCCCAATACATCAGAAGCCGGGATCCAAGACCTCTCCTCAGGCTCTCCTGTGGAGGATTTAGACTGGGCACAGACATGACACGCCTTAAAATAGTCCTTGACATCCAAGCGGAGAGTAGGCCACCAATAGTGACAACTGAAAGGATTGGAGAAACCCAGCATGAACTGCCCTTTTGGAATCATGTCCCCAACGAAGGATCTTAGCTCTTAGCTCAGTGGGGAGGAAGGTCTTGCCCAGAGGAATTATTGACTCCAGGGTGGTAGAATGGGCAAGGATGCATGAGGCCGGAAAGATTGGCTCAGGTTCACAAGTGGACTGCTCATCCAGAGTGTCCTAGAGAGTGCATCAACCCGACTGTTGCAGGACACATCCCGGAAATCGCTATACGCCACAGGAAGAACAGGAGATACTGAGGTGGTGGCAACAGGAAGTTTCACTTTTGGGGGAACCTTGAGTAGGCAGGACGAGGAACAGCAAGGCCCCCAGGCCAAGATGAGAACTGACACAGATATACAGGGAGCTAGAGCATAGGTTTCCTCAGGGCACGGAGTCTAAGAGCCAGCAGGATTTCACCAGAGCCTCTGATGGTGAGGATGGACTTGGCTGCTACTGACTCCAGATGGGTGCCCCCAGGGTCTCCCAGCTCATGCTCATGGCTGGCTACTGGTGGATAGAGAGGTAGCAGCAGTGCAGGACAACAAGGGATGGTCAGTAGGATAGCCAAGGGTCAGGGCCATGAGCAGACAGGGACAGACAGGAGAACACGCCAATATCGGGGTATGAAGCAGACAGGAATAGTCACAGAACAAGCCAAGGTCGGGGTAACATGCAGACAGGAATAGTCAAAGAACAAGCCAAGTTCGGTAGATGGAATCAGATGTAGAGCACACAGCAGGAACCACACACTCAGGAAGCCTAATAAACAATGTTGATCGGCAGCGCTGGCTAGCACTGCATGGTGTTATATAGTGTTCCTTGTTTAGAGGCTGGGTGGAGCCCTGCTGAGGGAAAATTACTTCAGCTTAGAGGCCGTGCATCTCTCACCTGTGTGCTTAACACAAGCAGAGAGGTAAGCAGACAGGCGGGACATGAAATGTACTGCAGATTCATGACATTTATCAAGTGCCCACTTTACTGCCCGTATTGCTCCCTGGTGGTCAATATTTGTGTACAGAGATACGACATCAGCTGTGGCCATCACCATATTTTCCCCGACCCTCATCCCTGCAACAACTGTAGAACATGTTTGTCATCTTTTAGGAAAGCATCTGTGTTACGTACCAATGGCTGTAAATGTAAATCCATGTATTCCCCTAACCGGGCTTTGAGGGTTTCAATCCCACTCACTGTAGGTCTACCCTGGGGGTTTATTTTATCCTTGTGCATTTTTGAGACATAATATAGGATGGGTATTCTGCATGCTGTGGGTATTGTTCCTCCTGTTTATTCAATATATTTTTCTTTACCCCATATTCTATTAGGGCTTCCAGTTCTTTCTTATAATGTTTTGTTGGATTATAATATAGAACGTCATATGTATCTCTATCCTGTAGTATTCTATTCATTTCTTGTTTATATTGCTTCGTGGAGAGGACAACTATTCCTCCCCCTTTGTCCGCAGCTTGGACTACAATGTCCCTCCTGGTTTCCAAGATTTTTATTTCCTTTTTTTATATATTCGTGTTACTGCACTTTTTTGATTGGTAATTTCTCTAAATCTGCTATAACTAATTTTTTGAACATGTCTATGTGTTTTTTATTAGTTATTTTGGGGTTGAATGCGGAGTTATTCCTTAACATAGTGTGGTCTCCACCTGCCACTATTTTCTCCATAGGGTTTTGAACATAATATTTCTTTATATTTAGCTTTCTTATAAACTGAATTCCTACGTGCGTTTCAAATTTGTTTAATCCCTTTTTGGGTGCATATTTCATACCTCTATCCAAGGTTAACATTTCCTCATTCGTTAGGGTGGTACTACTTATGTTATATATTCCTTCTCCTAATTTTCCCTTCTTTTTCTGCTGTATCCGTCTCCCTTCTCGGCCTCCTTTATTTCTATATGATCACTTTCCTGGGTGGGTCCTGCCCACCTCTTGTCTACAAAAGGGGTTCTTTGTGGGATGTCCGAATTCTCTTCATACAAAGGCATATTTGTTATAGGTGGACACTGCATATGCCTCTGGTGGGGGTCTGTTGAATCTGGGTCTCTATGGTTTTGGTGAATAATACTGATATTCACCCAGTGATGGTCCCCTATTAGGTGGTGGTCTCCCTTGCTGGGGGACTCTATATTGCTGACCTTGTTGGTAATATCCTCCTTGTTGAGGTCCATTGTTGTAATAGGGTCCTCCTTGATTTATTAATTTTGTCCCATCCTTTGACGCATTCCACAGGCATATTTGAGGGTAAGTAGTGGCACAGCACAGCCTGTTCATAATTTAGTTTCTCAAAAATGCCACATTTGGTAGAAATCTGTGAATTTGCAGGTTTGTTGCAGTAGCTTTACAATCAGCTATATAAAGACTATATAAATAACCATACTGTATATGGGGAGAAATTGCAGCTGCTATACTGTACATACAGATTAGCAGTAGCAGCCAAGTGAGCAGGACTAAACAAACAGTGAATAATCTCTTTATGAGCTCATGCATACAGCCATAAGGGGGCTGTACAGTTGCCAGAGCCAACACTTTCCTGGCAGCCACAGCTGTTGTGTACAGCCGCCCACAGACATCAATTAGGAGATGTGGCATGGGTATTCGCTGGGGGTTGTGTAATACACCTGAATGCACACTATTACATGCAGATGCTTTGCTTAACTTCCCTCTTACCCACATAAAGCCACATCTAATGTCTATACGCGGAAGTGCACAACAGCTGCGGGTCCCCGGAAAGTGTTTATAGAGGCTCTGACCGCTGTATGGTCAATTTACAGCCATATGCATAAGCCCTATTGTTGTAGTAATGTGTGGTGTCCCCAACTATGTAAATCTTTTGCCCTCATCAACATGGTTCCCCCTGCCAAGGTACATCCCCATGTTTAGGGCATGTGGCCTGGTATGGTGCAGGAAGTGAATGGGGCCAGTGATATCACTAGTTCTTAAACACTTCCTTACTGGGCCATAGACAAATAACGCCAGCAGGAACATCTCCTCCCTCCAGGCGGGTGTCATATGTCGTCCTCCGGTTCTCGCCACTCCTGCGGGCCCCCAGTCCTGCAGCACGGTGATCAGGGATGAGGCGTGTCCCTCGGGACACAGCCCATCCCTGATCATTGTAAAGAGCAAATAAAAATGGCTCTTTACCACGTGACCAGCTGTGTCCAATCACAGCCGGTCACATGCACTGTCCTCATGCACGGCGCACAGATCGGTGATCGGGGATGTGGCGTGTCACCCTGACACAGCCCATCCCCAATCGGGGTAAAGATCCAATAGAATTGTCTTTTTATCACATGACCCGCTGTGCCCAATCACAGCCGGTCACAGAATGTAAACAAGCCACAGTAACTAGCTGTTATCGGGTTCCCCTCCCCTCCTGTGTGAGAAGGAGATTGCGGTAACAGCTAGTTACTGATCACAGTGCACACCAACACACATTGATTGCCCCCTGTAATAAAGAGTACCTCTCACCAGCCCATCAGAGTACCTGTCACAACCCATCAGAGTACATGTCACCAGCCCATCAGAGTACCGAGTACATGTCATAACCCCTCAAAGTACCCGAGTACCTGTTACAACCCCTCAAAGTGCACAAGACCTGTCACCAGGGCATCAGAGTATCCGAGTACCTGTCACCGTTCGATCATGGTACCCGAGTACCTGGCACAACCCCTTTAGAGTAATTGAGTACCTGTCACCAACCCATAAGAGTACTTAAGAACCTATTTGCAGGCCATCAGAGTACCTGTCACCAGCCCATCAGAGTACCCGAGTACCTATCTGCAGGCCATCAGAGTACTCGAGTACCTGTCGCCAGCCCATCTGAGTATGCAAATACTTGTCACCAGCCCATCAGAGTACCCGAATACCTATCTACAGACCATCAGAATACCCGAGTGCCAGTCACCAGCTCATTAGAGTACCTGAGTACCTGGCACCAGCTCATCAGAATACCTGAGTACCGGTCACCAGCCCATCAGAGTCAGTCAGAGTCAGTGGCGTATCATCCATGTGTGCAGGATGTGCGGTGAACATGGGCCCCCAGGGTAGGGGGGGCTCATTGTGCCCTGACTCACACTGCCCACATGAAGTAAATAAAAACTGGTCCATAGCATTTCCTTGGGCCCCATGATTTCAATCAGAGGGGCCCAAGAGGTGGGAGCATTGATGGACTTTTTTTATTTTCGTCTCTCAGGCGGATGCAGCTAGAGCCACATATTCCGATGCTTGGATTATAGTCTCCTGTATCATGTCTGCAGTCTCTGACAATCTCCTGTATTATTTTTGAAGTCTCTGATCATTTCCTGTATTATGTATACAGTCTCTGACCATGTCCTGTATCATATATGCAGCCTCTGACCATCTCCTGTATCATGTATACAGTCTGACCATCTCCTGTATCATGTATGTAGTCTCTGACCATCTCCTCTATCATGTATGCAGTCTCTGATCATCTCCTGTATCATGTATGCAGTCTTTGATCATCTCCTGTATCATGTATGCAGTCTTTGCTCATCTCCTGTATCATGTATGCAGTCTCTGACCATCTCCTGTATCATGTCTGCAGTCTCTGACCATCTCCTGTATTATGTCTGCAGTCTCTGATCATTTCCTGTATTATGTATACTGTCTCTGATCATTTCCTGTATCGTGTATGCAGTCTCTGACCATTTATTGTATCATGTATGCAGTCTCTGGGGGGAAGCCTACAGAAGAGACTAAGACCATCTCCTCTAGTATGTCGGCAGTCTCTGATTATATCCTATATCATGTCCATAGTCTCTGACCATCTCCTGTATAATGTCTGCAGTCTCTGCCCGTCTCCTGTATAATGTCTGCAGTCTCTGACCCTCTCCTGTACTAATGTCTGCAGTCTCTGATCATCTCCTGTAGTATGTCTGCAGTCTCTGATCATCCACTGTATCATGTATGCAGTCTCTGACCATCTCCTGCATCAAGGCTGCAGTCTCTGACCATCTCCTGTAGTATGTCTGCAGTCTCTGATCATCCACTGTATCATGTATGCAGTCTCTGACCATCTCCTGCATCATGTCTGCAGTCTCTGATCATCTCCTGTAGTATGTCTGCAGTCTCTGATCATCCGCTGTATCATGTATGCAGTCTCTGACCATCTCCTGCATCATGGCTGCAGTCTCTGACCATCTCCTGTATCATGTATGCAGTCTCTGATCATCTCCTGAATCATATTTGCAGTCTCTGACCATCTCCTGTATCATGTCTGCAGTCTCTGACCATCTCCTGTATCATATATGCAGCCTCAGACCATCTCCTGTACCATGTCTGCAGTCTCTGACCATCTCCTGTATCATGTCTGCAGTCTCTGACCATCTCCTGTATTATGTCTGCAGTCTCTGACTATCTCCTGTGTCATATATGCAGCCTCTGACCGTCTCCTGTATCATGTCTGCAGTCTCTGACCATCTCCTGTATCATATATGCAGCCTCAGACCATCTCCTGTATCATGTCTGCAGTCCCTGACCATCTCCTGTATTATGTCTGCAGTCTCTGACTATCTCCTGTGTCATATATGCAGCCTCTGACCGTCTCCTGTATCATGTCTGCAGTCTCTGACCATCTCCTGTATCATGTCTGCAGTCTCTGACAATCTCCTGTATTATTTTTGAAGTCTCTGATCATTTCCTGTATTATGTATACAGTCTCTGACCATGTCCTGTATCATATATGCAGCCTCTGACCATCTCCTGTATCATGTATACAGTCTGACCATCTCCTGTATCATGTATGTAGTCTCTGACCATCTCCTCTATCATGTATGCAGTCTCTGATCATCTCCTGTATCATGTATGCAGTCTTTGATCATCTCCTGTATCATGTATGCAGTCTTTGCTCATCTCCTGTATCATGTATGCAGTCTCTGACCATCTCCTGTATCATGTCTGCAGTCTCTGACCATCTCCTGTATTATGTCTGCAGTCTCTGATCATTTCCTGTATTATGTATACTGTCTCTGATCATTTCCTGTATCGTGTATGCAGTCTCTGACCATTTATTGTATCATGTATGCAGTCTCTGACCATCTCCTGTATCATATCTGCAGTCTCTGGGGGGAAGCCTACAGAAGAGACTAGGATGGGGGTCACAGGAGGAGTCAGATGTCTGGACTGTGGAGAGGATATTATAGGATGAAACCAGGGCCATCTGGCTGAGCCCTGCATGGTGCACCTGAGAGGAGGTCAGTGACAGTGCTGCAAGACCAGTCTGAGGGGGGGGGTGGGGTCAGTGATGTAAGGGGGAGTGAATACAGTCAGGTAAGGGGGCACTGATATCAAGGTTTCCCTTTATATCAGTACCCCCCCTTACCTTAGTGCATTCACTCTGCGGAAGATGCTCCAGAGTACCCCCCACATTAAAGTTCCCATTTTAATTGAAAGTTGGAACTCTGTGGACAGTGATGTAAAGGGGAACTCTGATATAAAGGGGGAACACAGTGGACTCTGATATAAGGTTATCTCTGGTCCCCAGAGCCCCCTCCTACATCACAGTTCCCTTTTACACCGAGGTCTGCAGTATTCCCCCTTACATCATGGTCCTCATCATTCCTCTTGCACTGCAAGGAGGAATTCTGCACACTCTAATGTATGGGGGAACTCTGTGCTGGTTGGGTTATATTAACCTGACCTTCATGTAAATTTAGAAATATGATTTTTGACTTTTGTTATAACTAACACATTGCTAGTAGCAGCTGCACAAATATCCTAATATATGCAATTTCTACAGTTAATTTTTATTGCTTGAATTAATTTTTCCAATTGGGGTGTGAGTAGGGCCTCATGTCTAGGTTTTGCCTAAGGCCTCATAAAGCCTAGAGCCGCCTCTGTCTCCAGCCCATCAGAGTACACAAGTACCTGTCTACAGCCCGGAGTACCCGAGTACCTGTCTCCAGCCCAGAGTACCCGAGTACCTATCTGCATCCCATCATAGTACCCGAGTACCTGAGTACTTATTTGCCGCCCATAAGATTACCCAAGTACCTCCCTGCAGCCCATCAGAGTACCTGAGTACCTACCTGCAGCCCATCAGACTGCAGCTCATCAGAGTACCCGAGTACCTGTCTTCAGCCCATCAGAGTACCCGAGTACCTATTTCCATCCCATCAGAGCACCTGATTACCTATCTGCAGCCCATCAGAGTACCCGAGTACCTATCTGCAGCCCATCAGAGTACCCGAGTACCTATCTGCAGCTTATCAGAGTACTCGAGTACCTATATGCAGCCCATCAGAGTACCCAAGTACCTGTCTCCAACCCATCAAATTACACGAGTACCTGTCACCAGCCCATCAGAATACCCGAGTACCTATCTGCAGCCTATCAGAGTACTTGAGTACCTATCTACAGCCCATCAGAGTACCCAAGTACCTGTCTCCCACCCATCAAAGTAACCAAGTACCTGTTACAACCCCTCAGAGTACCCGAGTACCTGTCACCAGCCCATCAGAGTACCTGAGTACCTGTCACAACCCCTTTAGAGTAACCGAGTACCTGTCACCAACCCATAAGAGTACCTGAGAACCTATCTGCAGACCATCAGAGTACCTGAGTACCTGTCACCAGCCCATCAGGGTTCCTGAGTACCTATCTGCAGGCCATCAGAGTACCCGAGTACCTGTCTGCAGCTCATCAAAGTACTTGAGTACCTTTCACCAGCCCATCTTAGTAGGAGAATACCTATCACCAGCCCAGAGTACCTGAGTACCTTTCTACAGACCATCAGAGTACCCGAGTACCAGTCACCAGACCATCAGAGTACCTGAGTACCTGCCACCAGCTCATAAGAGTACCTGAGTACCTGTTACCAGCTCATCAGAGTACCTGAGTACCTGTCACCAACCCTCCAGAGTACCCGAGTATCTGTCACCAGCCTATCAGAGTACCTGAGTACCTGTCACCAGCTCATCAGAGTACCCGAGTACCTGTCACTAGCCCAGAGTACTTGAGTACCTGTCATTAGCCCATCAGAGTACTCGAGTACCTGTGACCAGCCCATCAGAGTACCTGGGTACCTATCTCCAGCCCATCAAAATGCCCAAGTACTTGTCTACAGCTCAGAGTACCTGTCTCCAGCCCAGAGTAACCGAGTACCTATCTGCCGCCCATCAGAGTACCCGAGTACCTATCTGCAGCCCATCAGAATACCCGAGTAGCTGTCTCCAGCCCATCAGAGTACCAGAGTACCTATTTGCAGCCTATCAGAGTACTCAAGTACCTATTCACAGCCCATCAGACTGCAGCTCATCACAGTACCCGAGTACATGTCTCCAGCTCATCAGAGTATCCGAGTTCCTATCTGCAGCCCATCAGAGTAACCGAGTACCTATCTGCAGCCCATCAGAGTACCCGAGTACCTATCTGCAGCCTGTCAAAGTACTCGAGTACCTATCTGCAGCCCAACAGAGTACCCAAGTACTTGTCTCCAACCCATCAGAGTACCTGAGTACCTATCTGCAGCCCATCAGAATACCTGAGTACCTGAGTACCTATCTGCGGCTCATGCCTCATAGAATATACGTTGGGGTGTTTGCTTTCCAAAATTTGGGTAATTCCACTGTCCTGGTGCTCCAGGACTTTCAAAATTGTGATAGGTCATCAGGAAATTATATGTGTAATTTATGCCTGATGGTGCTCCCTGCATGCTGGCCTCTGTATGTGGCCAGACTGTGGAAAAGTATCACACTTGTGGTATCGCCATACTCAGGATGAGTAGCAGAATGTATTTAGGGGGATCATTTTTGCTATGTACATGCTACATGTTAGAAAAATCTTATAAATTGACAACTTTGTGTACAAAAAAAAAAAAAAAATACATTTTCATTTTCTTTCCACATTTTCCAAAAACTTTTGTAAAAAAATGAACCATTCAAAATACTCATTATGCCTTATAGACTATATGTTGGGATGTTTGCTTTCCAAAATGGGGTAATTTTATGAGTAATTCCACTGTCCTGCTACTCCAGGACTTTCAAAAATGTGATAGGTCATCAGGAAATTAGGTGGGTAATTTATGCTCCCAGAACGCTTGATGGTGCTCCTTGCATGTTGGGCCTCTCTGTTTGGCCAGGCTGTGGAAAAGTCTCACCCGTGGTATCGCCATATCCAGAACGAGTAGCAAAATGTATTTTGGGGGGTCATTAATGCTATGTACATGCTACGTGTTAGATAAATCTTATAGATTGACAATTTTGTGTGAAAAAAACACGGTTTCATTTTTTTGCACATTTTCCAAAAACTTTTGGAAAAAATTGAACCATTCAAAAGACTCATTATGCCTCATAAAATATACATTGGGGTGTTTGCTTTCCAAAATGGGGTCGTTTTGTGGGTAATTCCACTGTCCTGGTGCTCCAGGGCCTTCAAAATGTGATAGGTCATCAGGAAATTAGATGGGCAATTTATGCTCCTAGAATGCCTGATGGTGCTCCCTGAATGTTGGGCCTGTGTGTGTGGCCAGGTTGTAAAAAAGTCTCACACATGTGGTATCACCATACTCAGGAGGTATAGCAGAATGTATTTTGGGGTGTAATTAGAAGTATGCATATGCAGTGTGTGAGAAATAACTTGTTATTACGACAATTTTGTGTAAAAAAAAAAAAATAATTTCTTAATTTTCCCAAGAAATGTGGGAAAAAAATTACAACTTTAAAAAACTCACCATGTCTCTTAATAAATACTGTCTACCTTCCAAAAAGGGGTAATTTGGGAGGTTTTTCTACTGTCCTGCCATCTCAGCGTCTCAAGAAATGAGATAGGCGTCAGTACTGCAGGTGTGTTCAATTTTTAAAGCTTTGCACCATAGCTTTTACTTTACTTTTACGCAGACTAAATAATATCCACTAATTTGGGTTATTTTTACTAAAGATATGTAGCAGTATAAGTTTTGGCCCAAAATTATGAACACAAATTACTTATTTGCAACATTTTTTAATAGAAACTTAAAAAAAAGTGGTTATGATTAAATACCACCAAAAGAAAGCTCTATTTGTGTGAAAAAAAATTATAAAAATGTTGTTTGGGTACAGTGTTTGCATGAGTAATTGTCATTCAAAGTGTGAGAGCACTAGAAGCTGAAAATTGGTCTGGGCAGGAAGGGGGTGTAAGTGCCCTGTATTGAAGTGGTTAAAGTGGTTAAGTCACTAGTATAAAATGCTCCCATCCCCTCTGTATTATAACAATAAGTTCTCCTGTGTCTGTGTTATATCATATATATGCTTATCTGTACTGATAACACAGCGTCTGCCTGTGATCAGTTGCCTCTTCTCTCCTCTTCTCTGCCTAGCTGACAGTCCAAGCAGGTAGGGCCGAGCACTGCAGCTGACGTGTCACATGACTGCAGGAAGGCGGTGTGTGTTATCTGTACAGATAAGCATATTTATGATATAACAGACACAGGGGAACTTATTGTTATAATACAGAGGGGATGGGGGCTTTTCATGTTAAGTATGAGAGCATCAGGAGCGGGGCTGACACGAGCAGACACTCAGAGAGGGGAGGGGGGATATGAGGGAGTGAGAGAACACAGGAGACACAGAGCAGGGCTGCAGATGACGAAGGCACGTACTGACTCTGGTGTCAGTGCTCTAAAGCCATGATATTTCGGGGTCAGCATACAGGGGGAAGGCAGAACCAGGCAGGATTAGACAGATATTACAGGTGATACAGGGGGTCAAATGACACAGCACAAGCACTGTGCTGTATAACATGCTTTAACCACTTCCAGTTATACATGCGATCGGCGCAGGGGCGATAGCGGGCGAGCCCGCGCTGGCGTGCTCTCGTGCCCGCTGTGCACTCCCTGAGTGTGGCCGCGATTCTGCCGGCAACCCAAGATCGCCTGTGAGAGAGGAAGTACGGGGAACCTCCAATGTAAAACGGTGGTTCCCCGTTCTGGCAGGTGGCATGCCAGAGATCTACTGATCCCTGTGATCGGGATCAGTTAGATCTGTCATGCCCCGGGCCAGCCCAGCCCCCACACAGTTGGAACACACCTAGAGAACACAGTTAACCCCTTGATTGTTCTCTGCAGGTTAACCCTTTCACTGCCAATGACATTTACACAATAATCAGTGTTTATTTTCGCTCTGATCGCTGTACAAATGTCAATGGTCCCAAAAAATGTCCGACATGTCTGCCGCAATATTGCAGTCCTGATAAAATCGCAGATCGCCACCATAATTAGTAACAAAAAAAAAAATAGTGAAAACGCCATAAATTAATTCTCATGGTTTGTAAAAGCGGCAAGTTTTGCGCAAACCAATCAATAAACGCCGATTGCGTTTTTTTTACCACAAATATGTAGGAGTATATATATATATATATCGGCCAAAACTGATGAATATATTATTTTTTTATTTTTTTTGTATTCTAGCAAAAAGTAAAAAATATTGGTTTCTTTTCAAAATTGTCGCTCTTTATTTGTTTATAGCAATGATCAGAAGTGACGTAGAGGTGATCAAGTACCACCAAAAGAAAGCTATATTTGTGGGGAAAATGGACACCAATTTTGGTTGGGTACAACGTCGCATGACCTCACAATTGTCAGTTAAAGCGACGCAGTGACCAATCGCAAAAAGTACTCTGGTCATCAGGGGGTAAATCCTTCCCGGGGCTGAAGTGGTTAAGGGAACAGGATCTGTTTTTTTTTTGGGGGGTTAACAAATGCTTTAAGGACTCCGGACGGTGTCCTTAAGCACTTCAATACTGGACACTTTCACCCCCTTCCTGCCTAGGCCAATTTTCAGCTTTCAGTGCCGTCGCACTTTGAATGACTTTGAATGAAAATTGTGCAGTCATGCAACACTCTACCCATATGACATTTTTATCATTTTTTTTTGAGCCAAATAGAGCTTTCTTTTGGTGGTATTTGGTCACCACTGGGTTTTTTATTTTTTGCTAAACAAACAAAAAAAGACAGAAATTTTGAAAAACAAAACACTGTTCATAGTTTCTGTTATAACATTTTGCAAATAAGTATTTTTTCTTCTCCACTGATGTGTGCTGATGAGGCTTCACTGATGAGGCTACACTGATGAGCACTGATGAGGCTGTACTGATGAGCACTGATGAGGCAGCCTTGATGGGCACTTATGAGGCTGTGTGGATGTGCCAGACGCGTTTCGTCAATGGACTTCAGCTGTGACACTCCACACGGCCGGCAACAATTAGTTTAAATATCCTCCCCCTTTGATTTGCACAGGTGGGATTATTACTCTATTGAGGTGGCTCCGTAGATTACATTTTCTTTACTTCCGGCACTTCACCTCCATGACAAAGTATCACTACATTCCATTTCAGATAATTTCATCGCAATTTTAAAATACAACTCATTTCTTTTTAGGCAGTGAAGCAACCCCAGATTATTTAAGTTGTATCTTCATGTTGCAAATGTTCAACACATAAAATAGAGTACAGATAAGAAATAAATAAAATAAACACTGGTATATATATTCTAAAATCAATAAATTTTAACCAGCAAGACTAAAGTAATTCACAATATTCCCAATATTGATTACATTTGGAGTTTCTATTTAATAGTCCTATACTGTTCCCCCTCTCTGGTCAACAAACAGCAAGATGTTACAACACTATTATATTCAGTGCCAATTCAGGGTCAATCGGCCTGTATACATAGGATATTATATCCAAGGCTCTATCTCTATCCTCATTTCGTGGCTTAGAACATTCTGTAGAGGAGCTGGACCCTAAAGATTGCTGATAAATGAATTAACATCAAGTTCCTTGT
>BLSH010334045.1:778820-791653 GCA_018402905.1 Glandirana rugosa | reverse complement strand
GTACAATGTCGCACGACCGCGCAATTGTCAGTTAAAGCGACGCAGTGCCGAATCGCAAAAAGGGCTCCGGTCCTAAAGCTGGAAATCCTTCCGGGGCTGAAGTGGTTAATGCCAATAGGGCATCCTCATGTTGAATAATTGTGTATAGTGACGACACATCTGCCGTCACTAAATACACCATATCAGCCTCACCTAACTCAACCTCATTTAATAACTGCAGCAGGTTCTTTGTGTCTTTCAGATACGCTCTTGTAGATTGGACACTGGGCTGGAGAAATTTATCTAAATATTCCCCCAAACGAGATGTAACAGACCCAATTCCATTAACTATAGGTCTTGCTGGTGGGCACTCAATACTTTTATGTATTTTCGGTAAGGTGTAAATCACCGGTATCCTACAAACACTGGGGTTCAGGTATCTCAACTCTTTCTTATTTAAGGCTCCCATCCTATACCCCAACTCAACCAGTTCTTCCAATTGTTTTGAGTATAAATACGTGGGGTCTAAAGGTAGTCTTTTATATGTCTCTGTGTCCTGGAGCATGTTTAATAGTTGATCGTGATAGAATTGTTTTTTCATAATAACTACTCCACCCCCCTTATCCGCCGGCCGGATTATAATATCTCTCCTGTCCTCTAGTTGTTTTACTCCTTGTATTATGTTTTGGGGGTTAATGTTCTTACGTGGCTTAACTTTTTCCATTTCATTTGTATTTCTCTAATGCCAGCTTGTATTTTTTCCAACTTCAATTTCTTTCTCTTAAGAACCAATACCTGCAGTTCCTTACCTACTCTATTAAAGAATTCTACCCAGAACAGACCCCAATTGTTATTCTATAAGAGATTTATAGATGACCTCTTGCTGATTTGGAAGGGTTCTAGAGAGTCTGTGGAGGAATTTATACAATATCTGAATTCCAACCAAAAAAACATCAAACTTGAATACCAAATAAGTGATACCAATATACATTTCCTGGATGTTGACATTGAAGTGCAGGGAAATAGGATGATTACTAAGGCGTACTTCAAGCCTACAGACAGGAATTGTTACCTACCAGTGAATAGTGGCCACCACCCGGCTTGGATTCGGAATATTCCAAAGGGCCAGATTAGCAGAATCAGACGTAATTGTAGCAATTTGGAAGATTTCAGAACACAGGCAGGAATGCAAAAATCTAGATTCCTTGAGAAAGGCTATCAGGAAGATTTTTTAGAGGGTGTAATGAAAGAGGTTGAGAACATTCCGAGGGAGGATTGTTTGAGAGATAAAGTTTTGACGGAGAATAATGACCAACATAAGTGGAGCTTCATCTCTAATTTTCACTATCAGTATAGAGATATAGAGGAGATATACCGAAAACATTGGCACATTTTGAAACTAGACAAGGATTTGGGGCCACAGTTACCTGAAAATCCTAGTTTCATTTATAGAAAGGCCCCCACGTTTGGGGATAGCATAGTTAAAAAGATAATGGATGCTCCTGGACCATTAAAATTACAGTTTGAACAAAAAGGTTTTTTTGCCTGCCGTAACTGTAAAGCATGTAAAACTGTTAACACTCTTAATAGAGGACTTACTACTTTCGCTAATTGGGAGGGACGCAGTTTTGATATAGATGAATTCATTACATGTAACTCTAGTTATGTTGTATACCTCCTATGGTGTCCTTGTGGACTAACATATATTGGTAGAACCAAAAGGCAACTGAAGGTTAGAGTGGCAGAACACTTGGCTAACATCAAGAGAGGCTATAAAGAACATAGCGTATCTCTCCACTTTAGGATTAAACATGACCGAAACCCAGCTCTGTTACAATTTTGTGGAATTGACCTGGTATATGCATCCTGGAGGGGGTCAAACCGCGTGCGACAGTTGTCTCAACGTGAAACTAAGTGGATTTTTTTGATGAAGAGTTTGACCCCTAGAGGTATGAATGTGGAACTTGATGTTAATTCATTTATCAGCAATCTTTAGGGTCCAGCTCCTCTACAGAATGTTCTAAGCCACGAAATGAGGATAGAGATAGAGCCTTGGATATAATATCCTATGTATACAGGCCGATTGACCCTGAATTGGCACTGAATATAATAGTGTTGTAACATCTTGCTGTTTGTTGACCAGAGAGGGGGAACAGTATAGGACTATTAAATAGAAACTCCAAATGTAATCAATATTGGGAATATTGTGAATTACTTTAGTCTTGCTGGTTAAAATTTATTGATTTTAGAATATATATACCAGTGTTTATTTTATTTATTTCTTATCTGTACTCTATTTTATGTGTTGAACATTTGCAACATGAAGATACAACTTAAATAATCTGGGGTTGCTTCACTGCCTAAAAAGAAATGAGTTATATTTTAAAATTGCGATGAAATTATCTGAAATGGAATGTAGTGATACTTTGTCATGGAGGTGAAATGCCGGAAGTAAAGAAAATGTAATCTACGGAGCCACCTCAATAGAGTAATAATCCCACCTGTGCAAATCAAAGGGGGAGGATATTTAAACTAATTGTTGCCGGCCGTGTGGAGTGTCACAGCTGAAGTCCATTGACGAAACGCGTCTGGCACATCCACACGGCAACAGACTTTTATTCTATATGCAAGCAGGGACGGCTGCATGATCCTGGAGGTCGGGGGAATCAGCTGTCGGAGAGAGGAAAGGACAGTGAGATATACACTCTCTGATCTCTGGCACTTCATTGATCTACTGCCACCTGCATTTTTATCCTTATTTTATGTTTGGAAGTACCCTAACATAGGGGTTTTTTATGTGCAATAAATTCTTGTTTAAAAGATAATGCACTATGTGAGGCTTTGTTTCCTCTCACCCCAAATGAAATCCTGATACTACCTGCTGAAGTTCAGCTTAAAGTTCCACCTCTCAGTGTATGAGGTTTGAAAGACCAAGGCGGGAGAGACGATCAAATCGCAGTGAACAGACCACAGCAGTGCCGACCGGAGAGATCTGGGAGACCCATGTGAGGAGCCCTGTGTGGCAAACAAGCGAGGCTGCCAAACACGAGAGTGTGAGGCAAACAACTCTGGTGAGTAAGATTCTTAGAGGGAGAGTAAGAAGATTGTATTGTGTATGATCCATATGAAGATTTTCCTTTGGATTCACTCAGATGAAGGACATTTGAATTGAACTTTTTTCTTAGCGCTACATGGTGTCTCCTATATTGGTGGGGTGATACTATTTGTATACATGCATGAGGGTTTAACTGTAGCGGCTATTTTAAGCATATATATGTTTAAGGCATGATGATGTCTACTTGTTAAATAGCGCAGATTCAGAGATCTATTATTAGGAGGGCGCCTTATTGAGTGATCATATCTGATATATTCTGTAACTTATGAGGCTGCATTGATGTGCACTGATGGGCACTGATAACCTGCGCTGATCGGTACTGATTGGCACTGATGATCAGTGCATCGATTATCAGTGTAAACAATGTACTGTCAACCTTGCTGGTTATCGGTTCTCCTTTCCTCGCACAGAGACAACATGCGAGGAAAGGAATGCCGATAACTGACAAGCCTGTTTACTTGTGATCAGCTGGGGTTGGACACAGCTGATCACCTGGTAAAGGGCAGTTGTGATTGGTCCTTTACCCCGATATGTGATCAACTGTGTCCAAAGGTCACAGAGGTCACAGAGCCCACCCGATGCGTGCCCCAGAGTCTGCGCAGGAGGGGTTCTGGGAGCACGACCATGGATGCCCTCCCAGACCTGGAGAGCTGCACTGTAGCCATCTTTCAGCTATAGTGCGGGCAGGAAGGGGTTAACAGCCACAGACAGGAGAAAGCTGTCATTATCGCATTAGTAACATTGCTATTATACATGACGCTCAGCTCCCGTGGAAGGGGTACATGTTAGAGTGTTCCTTGCTGTGTTTGTACTGCACCTTAAAGTGGTTCTAAAGCCTTAAAGTTTTTCCCCTTAATGCATCTATGCATTAAGGTGAAAAACCTGTGCTGCAGCTCCCCTCAGACCCCCTCTTTTTCTTACCCGAGCCCAATCCGATCCAGAGATGTGCACGATTTCAGCAGCTCCAGCCACTGTCTCTCTCCTCATTGGACTGATTGATAGCACCAGGAGCCATTGGCTCTTGCTGTCAATCAAATCCTGTGACATGGGAGCAGGGGGCGGGGAAAAAACAGGCATGGGTGCCCCCATGTAAAGCAGCTTTTCCTGTGGGGGCACCCGATGAAGAGGAGGGGCTTGGAGCACCGGCAGGGGACCCCAGAAGAAGAGCATTGCACAAAAGCATTGCACAGAGCAGGTAAGTAAAGGAATGTTTGTTATTTTACTACAAAAATAAAAAGCTTTACAACCACTTTAAGCTCATCCCTATTGTGAACAATATCTTTTCTTCTACATAAGTCACTGAAAAATATACAAAATTGTATTGTGAAATGCCTGATATGGCATTAGTTTTTCTTCTTTTTTTTTTTTTTTTGGAACACGTTATGTATAGCAGTCCTGCCCTGGAACCTTGCCTGCATCAGAAAGACAACAATTTGATCCCTCAGCTTTAAGATGCTAGTTGGGCCTCTAACCATTGCCCATTTGGTTTGTTGCAAACTGTGGTACATTCCATCCTCAAAATTGTATTTCTAAAGGTTTTCTAAATTTAATGGCAGCTATGGAAATAGGGGGATAAATATGCGGTACTTTGGTGCGCAGCACTGTACTGCACCAGTATTTGATGACGTGTATCAAACATAGGGCAGCCTTGCTGTGTCAGCAACAAGTATGTGCTGCCAAAGCCCCTTTTTATTGTGGATAGGGATGAGGTAGTGTATAGGCCCAGGACTTTTTTTGTTAAGGGAATACCCTGGTTGCATTGCCAATTCCTGCTTGAGTTTGTTTCATCAGGCAAAGAATGGCTTTCAAAAATATATATACAGTATCTCACAAAAGTGAGTACACCTCTCACATTTTTGTAAATATTTTATTATACCTTTTCATGTGACAACGCTGAAGAAATTGCATTTTGCTACAATGTAAAATAGTGAGTGTACAGCTTGTATAACAGTGTAAATTTGCTGTCCCCTCACAATAACTCAACACACAGCCATTAATGTCTAAACTGCTGGCAACAAAAGTGAGTACATCCCTAAGTGAAAATGTCCAAATTGGGCCCAATTAGCCATTTTCCCTCCTCGGTGTCATGTGACTCATTAGTGTTACAGGGTCTCAGGTGTGAATGGGGAGCAGGTGTGTTAAATTTGGTGTTATCGCTCTCACTAATCACTGGAAGTTCAACATTGTAACTCATGGCAAAGAACTCTCTGAGGATCTGAAAAAAAGAATTGTTGCTCTACATAAAGATAACCTTGGCTATAAAAAGACTGCCAAGACCCTGAAACTGATCTGCAGCATGGTGGCCAAGACCATACAGCGGTTTAACAAGACAGGTGCACTCAGAACAGGCCAAAGAAGTTGAGTGCACGTGCTTAGCATCACATCCAGAGGTTGTCTTTGGGAAATAGACGTATGAGTGCTGCCAGCATTGCTGCAGAGGTTGAAGGGGTGGGGGGTCAGCCTGTCAGTGCTCAGACCATACGCCGCACACTGCATCAAACTGGTCTGCATGGCTGTCATCCCAGAAGGAAGCCTCTTGTAAAGATGATGCAAAAGAAAGCCTGCAAACAATTTGCTGAAGACAAGCAGACTAAGGACGTGGTATCACATACCTGGTGGTGGAGTCTGACTTATGCAGGGGTAACCTCTCTTGTGACCCTGATTCCTGAACCCCTGGTAGAGCAGACAGGAGGTTCAGGAGTGAGGATGACATGAGGGTTGGAGTGGTCACCGGTGACAACTGACGTATCTCTTCCAGTCTCGTGCTAGCTGGAAGAATGGTGGTACAGGCTGGGTTGGCAAATGGCTGGCGGTGTAGTACAAAGGAGCAGACAAAAAAGTATTCGGGCACAGGCAGAGTTCGTTAACAGGCTGACAGTAAAGGTACAAGGGAGCAGGCAGAAGAGTGGTCGTGGAAGCCGAGGTCAGTGCAGGCGGAGATCAGAGCAGGGTCAGGACAAGCCGGGTCACAGGAACAGGTAATCAGATAACCAGGTTGCTCGGAAACACACACACAAAAGCTGTAGAACGGACAGTACTGGCTGCTGGGCATTGTTAGCCTAAATTTGGCGCCGTTTGGCGCCGTTTCCAGCGCGTGCGTGTGCACGGGCTCGTGCATAGGCGCTCAGGACCATTCCAAAGTGCAGATTCCATTCCTAACATTGCCCCCCCAAGGGGCAGCCTCCGGATGCCCACTCAGGTAAGCTTAGCGGGGTTATTCTCCTTGAACGATTAGATAAGTTCATCCGTGTGGATGTTGGCTTCAGGCTCCCAGGAGCTTTCTTCAGGGCCGTAACCCTTCCACTTCACCAAGTATTGAATACCACCACTCCTCTTCCTACAGTCCAGGATGGCTTCAATCCTGAATTCTTTTTTGCCATCTACCAAGATTGTCCCTGGCGGACCTGTCTTCCGCCCGGGGAAAGGATCTGGGGCCACAGGTTTCAATAGAGCCACGTGAAAAACTGGATGAACCCGCAGAGATGATGGAAACTCCAGCTCATATGCCACTCTATTAATCTTTCTATTTACCCGGAAGGGTCCAATGAACCGGGGTCCCAATTTCTTTGATGGGCAGGCTAGTCTAAGGTTCCTAGTAGCGAGGCAGACTTGCTTTCCGGGTTGTAGATCCAACTCCCCCCGTCTCCCCTTGTCGAAAGTCTCCTTATTGTGTTGCTGAATCTGGGCCAAGGTTTCCTGCAACAATTTATTATTTTCTTCCAGGAATTTGGTCACTTCCTGAACTGCGGGTACCTTGCCTTCCGGATTGTACTTGGGCATGAAGGTTGGGTGAAAGCCGTAATTGGCCAGGAATGGGGATTGCTTGGTGGCTGAGTGGACTGTATTGTTAAAGGCAAATTCAGCCAAAGGCAACAGAGAGGCCTAGTCATCCTGCAAGTATGCAGAAAAGCGGCGCAGATATTGTTCCTCCGCGATCAGAAACTATGCTAGAGGGCACTCCATGGAGCCTAACTATCTCCCGAATAAAGATCTCAGCCATCTCGGTGGCTGATGGTGTGCCCTTCATGGGCAGAAAGTGCGCCATCTTGGTCAGATGGTCTACGACCACAAAGATGGTGGAGTAACCCTTGAATGATGGAAGTTCCACAATGAAGTCCATAGAAATCATTGACCATGCTCATTCGGGTACTGGGAGTGTTTTTAGTAGCCCCCATGCCTTGGCTTTGCTGTTCTTGTTCTGGGCACAGGTGGGGCAGGAGCCGACATATTTCTGACAGTCCTCCTCTGCCTGGGGCCACCAAAATGACTGTAATAACAGTTCAGCGGTCTTACGAGCTCCAAAATGACCAGATAGTTTATGGTCATGACAAGATGCCAGAATGGACAAGCATTGTTCTTCTGGTACGAAGAGCCTGCTCTTGTACCACAGTAGGCAATCTTTTGTAATCAGACTGGGGGTGACTGGCCTGGGCGTTTGGCTAGAGATTGCCTGATACGACACAGCAAGTCCTCCTGTGTCAATAAAATTTTTCTGGGCTGCAGAACCGTCTCAGAATTTGCAGAACATCCTAGACAAGGCATCCGGTTTGGTATTCTTTGACCCAGGCCTGTACGTGACATGGAAAAGGAAGTGAGCGAAGAAGAGAGCCCACCGGGCTTGACAAGGTCTAAGTCTTCTGGCTGATCTGAGATATTCCAAGTTCTTGTGATCGGTAAAAATCAAAATGGGGTGCCTGGCTCTTTCTAACAGATAGCGCCATTCTTCCAGGGCGGCTTTGATCGCCAACAGCCCATGATCTCCCACGTCATAATTCCTCACTGGTGGGGTTAGCTTGCGGGAGAAAAACACCACTGGGTGAAGAGCAGCCTTGGGTCCCTGTCTCTGCGACAACACAGCCCCCACAGCAACTTCAGAGGTGTCCACCTCCAGGACGAAGGGTAGAGCAGGATTGGGATGCCTCAGAATAGACGCTGATGTAAATAGGCCTTTCAAGGTTTCAAAGGCTTCTTGTGCTTCCTTGGTCCACATGAACCATGTGTTGGCCTTGGTGAGTTGCGTAATTGGTGCAATAATTGTGGAGAATCCCCAGATGAACTTCCTGTAGAAGTTGGTGAAGCCAACGAAACGTTGGATTCCTTTTTTGTCCATGGGAGCAGGCCACTCAAGAATAGCAGAGACCTTTTGGGGATCCACGATGATGCCTGTGACCAAGATAATCAATCCAAGGAAGGGCATGCTGGAACGTTTGAATTTGCACTTCTCGGCTTTGGCATAAAGTCTGTGCTGCCGAAGGCGACTCAGGACACAAGCAACATGTTTACGGTGTTCTTCCAAGGTGGAGGAAAATATCAAAATATTGTCTAGGTAGACGATGACAAAAAGGTCTAAATAGTCTTTGAATACATTGTTCACGCAATGCTAAAATGTAGCCGGGGCATTACAGAGTCCAAAGGGCATCGCCAGGTACTCAAAGTGCCCAAACCGGGTGCAGAAGGCGGTCTTCCACTCGTCGCCTTCACAGATACGGACCAGATTATAAGCCCCACGGAGATCCAATTTCGTGAACACTGTTGCCGTTCCAAGTCTCTGTAAGTGTTCCGGGACCAAGGGCAAGGGATAATGGTTTTTGACCGTAGTTTTGTTTAACTCCCTGTAATCTATACAGGGCCTCAGGGTGTGGTCCTTCTTTTCCACAAAGAAGATTACAGCTCTGGCTGGTGATGTAGAGGGTCAGATGAAACCCTTCTTCAGATTCTCATCCAGGTAGGCCTTGAGGGCCACTAACTCCAGCTCCGTCAGAGGGAAGATCCTCCCAAATGGAACCTCAACTCCGGGGAGAAGCTCAATAGGACAGTCATATGGCCTATGAGAAGGTAGTTGTTCTGCCCCCTTCTTACTGAATATGTCTAGGAACTGATGATAGACGGAAGGAACCGAGCGACTGGTCTCCGGGTCAGGGTCTGTATCCAGGCTAAGCAAAGTGGTGTTAGGTCCGTTAGTTCCTGAGAAGCAGTGCTGGAGGCAGTATGGTGACAGGAATTTGATCTCCCCGGTAGCCCAGTTGTTAGAGGAGCTATGAGCTTGTAGCCATGGTAGCCCAAGGATGATCGGGAACAGGGGGGAAGCGATAATGTCTAGTCGCTGGAGCTCCTGGTGGCCGTCAGGGGTAGAAGCCAATATGGGGAGAGCTTCATGTGTGACGACACCGGACTTGATAGTAGTGCCGCCAGCTAACCGTACGACCATCCCATGGAATTTGGGTCGTAACGGGATCTAGTGCTGGGTTGCAAAGACCTGGTCGATAAACCCGCTGCAGGCGCCAGAGTCGACAATAGCAGTAACTAGGAGACTCTTTTCTGGAAGTTGCAGGGAGAGCGAGGTGAGTGGCGGTCTGTGAGGGGGTTGGTATGTCCCTGGTGGAGGAAGGTGGATATTTAGCGAGCTTGGCAGGGCAAGTCTTCACCACATGACCGTGCTCCCCGCAGTATAGACATAGGCGGTTGCCTAGACGTCTGTGATGTTACATGTAATTATCATAGTTATAGTAATGTTTGCAGTTGGTTATTACATTGCCATCTTGTGGTTGTTTTTGATATTGCACCTTTCCATACTGTTATCATCTGTGTACCTCCCATCCTCTCTGAGCTAATTTCCTCTTCCTGGTTCACTCTGTGAGGTAACTTCCTCTTCCTGTGTCCTCTCTCTGTCTCATGAGGAAAACAATATGGCTACATGTTTGCAGGCCTCACACAATCTGCTTGCATCCTAGGACACATTACCATGTTTTGACCTGCAGTTACCATCTTTCAACCATCTGCCACATTTGTTGTATGCTGTACCTGCTATTTCCAATAAATAGACACTTATGGAAGAATCTGTGCTGGTGAGTTCAAGCTATCTGATAAAGACTGTCCACGGTGATTATATCTGCTTATACAGGCCAGGCATAGAGGTCTCAGCAAGGGATAAGTC
Source organism: Glandirana rugosa (assembly GCA_018402905.1). Lineage (NCBI taxonomy): Eukaryota > Metazoa > Chordata > Amphibia > Anura > Ranidae > Glandirana > Glandirana rugosa. The sequence goes on along the minus strand of BLSH010334045.1, from coordinate 781,625 downwards.
ACTATTACAACAGTTGGAGTCAGAATAGTCAAAACATGGTGGAATTACTAAAGCCTGCTGTGTGTATGAGAATGTTTAATCTGCAATCAAGCTCAGTGCCATCCGCCATACTTTAAAAGCACATGGTCGCACAAGCTTACTGCACTTCACCTGTGAATGTTAAAAACTGTTTCTCTGCATTGGACTATGTTATCCCATCTGTGTAAGCTGCTGTTCGTCTTCTAAATGAGAAAGTAACCATTTTTTGCAAAACTTGAAAAAATGTCTAGACAAGGTTCTGAACATTCTTTTATTGCTGAATCTACAAAGATACATCATGCCTCACAGATGTAAAGGGAGCAGATTCTGTAGATATCGCAGAGCAAAGTGTAAGACCCAAACGCACAATTATACCAACACAGAAAACTATGAAACCACTAGAGATGAGTTCTCCAGCAATCTGTCAGAACTGTGGGACAAAGTTACTCACTGTATGTCAGTCTTGCCACACTGCAATCAACAAGTTGAATTAAGAAATTCTACCGATCGCCTATCTGCAGCATATGAGCGCTACCAGCGGCTGTCGGCAAAATACACAGCTTTCTTAAAGGACTTTAATATAGAAGGCTCTCTATCAGAACTGAATAAGACTGATGGACTAAACCAACAAAGAGATCTCTTAGTGCAAGATGCCAAGGATAAGGCAGAAATCCGCATCACTAAACTACAGGAGACCAGATCTCATAAATCCTCATCTACTAAGCTCACAACATGTTCTTCTAGATCTTCTCACTCTAGAAGCTCAACATTAAGTGACAAGCTAATAGAGGCCCGTGCAAGTCTAGAAACAAATAAAGTGTGAAGCTCATTTGTCAGAAAAGAAGCTGAGATAGAAGCTCAGAGCAAGGCTCCCCAAGCAAAGGCGTAATCCCAAATAAAGATTCTGCAAATGGAAAGAGAGGAAGCAGCTGCCCTAGCAAGGCTTAAGGTCCTTGAAAAAGCAATAGGAGATACTAGCTCAGACTGTTCTTTTCCAGCAGAAGTGGGAGATCCAATGGAACGCACCAGTGAATATGTGCTAAGGCATAGTGTTTGCAATGATTCAGAATCCTCTCCTGTACCACCTACTAACATTACTGTTCAAACTCTTAACACAGAGACCTCTAACACGCACAAGCCTGAGCCTCTTCAAGTCCACAAGGCAAGTGTATTCACATAGCAAACCACATCACCTCTTGCCTAAGACAAGGTAACTGCCAGCGACAAGCCACAGTTCAAGCAACAGCCAGCAGAAGCCTTAGAGACTAAGCTAGATGCTCTTGCAACATCATTTTATCCTGGTAAACCTCACCTTTATTCACCAGAGAACTTTCACACCCAAGGGGCCCCGCAAGTTACTTTGGCACCAAAGAGTGAGAAGTCAGACCTGTCTGACTTTGTCAGATATATGATTCGCTGCAAGCTCAAGGTTTGATGACTGTCCAGAGAACTACAGAGCTTGGAGATCAACCTTCAAGACTTCTATCGCTGATCTCATCCTTACTGCCAAGGAGGAACTTGATTTGCTCATAAAGTGGCTGGGGCCAGAATCTGCAGATCGTGTTAAAAGACTGAGAGCAGTACATGTTGAGTACCCAGATGCAGGTCTTGCTGCTGCATGGGCAAGACTCGAACAAACCTATGGTAGCTCTGAAGCCATAGAAAGTGCTCTATTCAAAAGACTGCAAAACTTTCCAAAAATAGGAAACAAAGATCACTGCAAGCTTCAAGAACTAAGTGACCTCCTCATGGAGCTACAAATGGCAAAGGCAGAACCTCGTCTACCTGGGCTAAGCTACCTGGACACCGCCCATGGCATGAACTCAGTAGCGTCTAAACTGCCATACAATCTGCAGGAGAAATTGGCGCAACAAGGCTCAAGATATAAAAGAGACTATAACGTATCCTTTCCTCCATTCTCATATTTTTGCAGGTTCATCAGAGAACAAGCCTGGACGAGAAATGATCCCAGCTTCAGCTTCAGTGAGTCTAGCTTGCCTGCGCCATCATCATCATCAAGCAGCTAAACATAGAGACTTATATAGAGCAGTATCTGCTAAAAAGACAGACATCTCACCTCCCATATCATCTCCCACTCACCAGAGTGATTTGGATGATAGAGATAAAGATCCAAATCGTCAGTGCCCTATTCACAGTAAACCTCACCCCCTAAAGAAATGTCGAGGGCTTAGGGCAAAGTCTGTCCAAGAACGCATGGAGATTCTCCAGAAACTTGGAATATGCTATAGGTGCTGTGCTTCCTATGACCATTTTGCTAAAAACGGTAAAGTTGCCATCAAGTGCACAGAATGCAGTAGCGGCAAACACGTTACAGCTATGCATCCTGCTCCACTTCCAGACAATCCACCGCAGCCATCTACATTGAACCCTGCATCAGATCATGGCGGGGAGCAACAAAGCCATGCTCCAGCCATTACAAACATCTCTTCTTCATGTACTGAGGTCTGTGGAGAAGGATCAAGCCACAAATGCTGTGCTAAGGTAAGTCAGGTCCATAAATATTGGGACATCGGCACAATTCTAATATTTTTGGCTCTATACACCACCACAATGGATTTGAAATGAAACAAACAAGATGTGCTTTAACTGCAGACTTTCAGCTTTAATTTGAGGGTATTTACATCCAAATCAGGTGAACGGGGCGGTACTAGACTACGTCCCAAGTTACATCTACCGACGCCACCTAACAGACCTTCACCTCGTCCTACGTATCGACATTGCACAAACGGCGATGACGTAAGACACGTGAACTACCGTTGAAATGGC
>BLSH010334045.1:718445-739320 GCA_018402905.1 Glandirana rugosa | reverse complement strand
CGCGCACAGGCGCGCATGCACGCGGGTGCGCACGGGAGCGCGCGAACGTGCACGGGGGTGCGCGCACCACCGCGGAAATGGCCAGGAACACTGGCAAGTCCTTTTTACTAACAGTAGGCGTGAGTGACTGGTGACTGCAGGTAGTGGCAGCCCTTGGTAACCCCTCCTTACTGGTTCAGAAGAAAGGGCGGGGAAAAGGAGGTGAAGCTCGGGTGCAGCCAGGAGGAGAGAGTGAGATCCTGGAGGAGAGGCACAAGGGAGAGCGGGAAAGGACAGCGGGAGAGAGCACTATCAGAGAGATCTCCAGGAAAGGAACTACAAGTGATAGGTGTCGGTAAGTGATGCACTCCCTGGAAAGCTGGAAGAGGTACACTGGAGCGGATTGGGGTGAGAGACAGTCTGAGAAGGGTACAAGAGCCAGTTGGGACTGTGGTGTCACTGTGGCAATGGAGAGGGTTGTTGCAACCAGGAGGGCTGGAAAGGCCTGAAAGAAGATGGGCTGGGAGCAGTAGTCCATCAGGCTAGCTAACACATTATGTACTTTGCTACACTTTGGGGGCCCACGGTCGCTGCCTGTAATGGGCGGCTCAGAGGCTGTGTTAAAACCACAGCAGACCTCATCCTGTGCTAGCTAGCCAAGGAAACCAAGTTTTGTGCAGGAGAGTGGAACAGGAGTCATTGAGAAGCAAGTCTGTGCAGGATAGCAGAACAGGGGTTATTGAGAAGCAAGTGTGTGCTGAAGGAAAATAAGAAGTGTATATACAGGATTTATATATAGATGGTCCGATTCAAGTTGGAATCAATCCACTGGGCATCCCATAACTTTCCCAATCCCTATCCAAGTTCAATCCCCTAATAAAACAAAACAAAACAAAGTACTGGCTTGTTTTGTGACTCCGGAAGAAAGGAAAAGTGTAATTGAGGGCAGTGTGAAGGGTTTAACCACTGCATTCAGCAACCCCCAAGGGGACAATGGCTACATTTGGGGGCTCTGTCCGGGATTCATCTGATTCACGTAATTCTGCCAGTCATTACCCCTATCAACCAAAGTGAACTGAGCCAAGGAACGGTTTTGTTCCAAAGTTATCAAGGATTGAACCCGGGAAAGGACTTATGTGATTTGTCTGCTATTCAGTACAAGAAAATAGTAAGTGCCATTGTTCATAGCAACCCGTGGGAGCTATCACTAATTATTGCTACCTGCATACCCAGTTTGCCCCAATCTTACACTAATTCTGCAATTCAGTGACTTTGTACCATGTGCTATCACCTGTGGCAACCGCGGCTGGCGATCCCGCCCATGGATTACAAATGTGTCCAGCATCCTGCAAATACTGGACATTACCCACTGGATTACAAATATGCCCAGCGCTCTGCAGCTGGGCATCACAAACTTTTGCTTCAAACTCCTGCTTACAGTAAAGTGCACCTGGAACTGTTTCCTGTTGCCCGGGGTGATCAGGGTAAGTATGCGGGTGCCTGCGGGTGGCACTGTGCTAAAAAATGTTCCCTTCAGGAACACAGTGGTTAATAAAATTACTGTTACAACCGGCAACCACCGGAAAGGTCAGCATGTATGGACAAGTCTTGCTAGCATCACCATCATGTCTGCAAGTTTAAAGCAGCGTGACCAGAAGCAAGCCTGCTTATCAGGACTTTTGGTGTCAGCTCGTCTGGAAACAATGCCACGCCCTGGAAGAGTTTCAGTGCTTCCTGCTAGCATCAGACATGAAGAGACAGCGGAAGATGGTGGAAGGTAGCTGTTTAATCCCAGTGCTGACATGGTTGCTGGAGAAGCCGGAGCTGACACTGGTGGACACCAGTGTCTGACTAGAACCCCGCGGGGGACTTGCCCTGGGGGTGATTGGGGGAACTAAGCAGCTGTGCCTAATCTGCCCGGAATGCTGGATTCCAACGCGGAGGTCACTGTCTGGGCCCAGTGTGGCCATTGTGATGAACCGCTAACCCAGCTGGTATCCACACTGCAGGAGCCACGATACTTCACCGTGGACCTGAACACAGGGCTTTGTCATCTGCAGCTGTGGACGCTCCGGAAGGCTGGCGAGGGCCTGATGACATCACCCAAAGGGTAGAGTTGCGGCCTGGCGACTGCTCAGTGAATGTGGAAGACATGGGGAAGGAAGAGACTGCTGTGACCCATTGGCCTGGTCGGGGGCCTAGGACCTGTAAGTACTGCCATGCAGGACCTAGTAGCCTCTGAAATGCCAGCCCATAGTATGTCTATTGCCATCCCTCATCCAGCGGAGTTAGTGCGAGAGGGGAGTGCCGAAAGGCTACACTTCCGGGTTCACTTACCCTCAATAGTGACGGCAGCACTCGACCAGCTGATCCTAAGATTGGCGGTGGTGCCGACATCGCTGGACTCCACGACAGGTAAGTGTCCTAATGTTAAAAGTCAGCAGCTACTGTATGTGTAGCTGCTGGCTTTTCATTTTTAAAGGGGTGGCGGGCAGCAGACCTCCGCTTTAAAGAAGGACTGCTGATTTCTTATATATTTCCTTCCCGTTACTGTATCTGTCAGCAGGTTCTAACCTCCTACTGACTGACCAGAGAGGAAAGTGTTATGGTGTGTGTTTATGTTTTACTCTGCTGGCAGGTCTATAACCCCCTCCCAGCAGAGTATGTGTGCAGTGTTTAGTCAGAATGTAGTTTAGGTTGTTGTTATGTCTTCTCTTAGGATTCTCAGGATGGGACGGCTGTCCATCCTCTTCCGGCGAGAGTCAAGACCTTCTCTACAAATTTATGAGTGGAGTACTTTTCTCTAAGGAGAAGTTCTCTGGCTCAGAAATGTACTGTATATTGATTGTGTATATTGCTAGTTGCAGGGACCTTTAGCTAGGAATGTTTAGCCATACTGTACAATAATTTATGGAGATATGTCTATTTTTGTACTTAAATTATTTTTACAGTCCCCCATCCAAGTTTGTTCTCTTTCCCCTCCCTTTATTTTGTTCTGGGATGCCCTTGCCCCTGGGCCCAGGAGCCTTCCTTTCTAAATTTCTCAGCTGGGGACCAGCTGAGGTTTGGTGGGGGGTGAGTGTAGCGCCCTCTAACATAGGTAGGTGCTTAGAGAGAGATTTTTGTGTTAGGTGAGGTAAGTTTAGTCAGGCCTGACTATTGTTTTGATTCTGGGTCGGGGAGTGGCCAAGGGAGTGACTGATGACTGCAGGTAGTGTCACCCCTTGGTAACCCCTCCTTTCTGGTTCAGAAAGTTCTAGAAGAAAGGGTGGGGAAAAGGAAGTGAAGCTTCCTGAGGTATGTTAAGGAGCCCTGAATGATCCCCAACCTGGATTGGCAGTGGGCAGGCCTCCTTAAGTACCTGGGGTCAGCTCAGTCTGGGAGGAGAGTTTGGGTGGAAGAGATGGAGATGGAATAGTGCGGAGGGTGTCAGGGCCTTGGGGAGCCCCTAGTCTGGGGGATGACCTTGGCCTGTGAGAGCTGGGCTGCAGCCAGGAGGAGAGAGTGAGATCCTGGAGGAGAGGCACAAGGGAGAGCGGGAAAGGACTGTGGGAGAGAGCACTATCGGAGACATCTCCAGGAGAGGAGACTACAAGTGACAGGCGTCAGTGAGTGATGCACTCCCTGGAAAGCAGGAAGAGGTACACCGAAGCAGATTGGGGTGAGAGACAATATGAGAAGGGTACAAGAGCCAGTTGGGACTGTGGTGTCACTGTGGCAGTGGAGAGGGCCGTTGCAGCCAGGAGGGCTGGCAAGGCCTGGAAGAAGATGGACTGGGAGCAGTAGTCCATCATGCTAGCTAGCACATTATGTACTTTGCTACATTTTGGGGGACAGCGGTCCCTGCCTGTAATGGGCGGCTTGGAGGCTGTGTTAAAACTACAGCAGGCCTCACCATGTGCTAGCTAAGTGGAACAGGAGTCATTGAGAAGCAAATCTGTGCAGGAGAGCGGAACAGGAGTTATTGAGAAGCAAGTGTGTGCTGGAGAAAAAGAAGGAGTGTATATACAGGATGTGTATATAGATGTTCCAATTCAAGTTGGAATCAATCCACTGGGCATCCCATAACTATCCCAATCCCTATCCAAGTTCAATCCCCTAATAAAAAAACAAAGTACCGGCCTGTTTCGTGACTCCCGAAGAAAGGAAAAGTGTGATTGAGGGCAGTGTGAATGGTGGAACCACTACATTCAGCAACCCCCAAGGGGGCAATGGCTACACAAGCAAGCATCTAACAAATATACACTCACATTTTAAAAGTTACAAAAACAGGAGAGGGTTTAGGACTTTAAATGAGAGGCCGAGGCTCCAATCTGTAGTGGATCTAAAGTGTAAAGGAAAATTGAATTGGAGCCTCTGCGTTCCTGTCATTGGGACAATCTGACACCAATTATCACTTTTCTGTGCTTCCCCATACCACAAACAACACCTCAGCTCTCGGTATGGGCGTCCATGTCAGCCCGCCTATCTCAGCCCATTGTCATGCGCATGCTGGTTTGTGTAAGTGGCTCATCATGTATCCAATCTACAGTTATTAACCATTTTTTATTTATCATTTTTTGGCTTCCCCAGCAGGGTCGCTTTGCTTGTGCCTTAGTGACATGCCCATGTCTTTTTCAGATTCTATTCATTTCTCATCAGCCCCTGAAGAGTGGCCCTACTGCCACCAAATGTCGTCAAGCATATTCTAGATGCAAATGTGTTCACCCAGGTTACGGTATGTGCTGTCAGCACTCCACCATTTGGAGCTTGTTTTTTATCAACCTATTTTTTTAATCATGTGCAATATTCTGCTATATATTGTGTACATGTTTATTATGTCTATTATGTATTATGTACCCATCATTGTATGGTATTGTTGCCAATGTTCAACAATAAATATTTACATTATTTGGTATCCTTGTTTGAAATCGCATCAATGTATAACTCATTTAAAGTCCCGCCCCCCCTTTTTTATGTACATTTTAAAAGTTAAACCACGCCTGTAGTATACAGCATATGACATCAGTGATAGGACGATAGTGTCACCTGCCAACTGGCTCTGCAGCCCCAGCCATCAGCTCTCCTTTCGTCCGTCACACTCCTCACATCCCTTCCTGGTTACTTGTTCGTCAGGTCCCTCCTATAGTTTTGTCACTCCTCGTGACTTCCTCTGGGAGATATGGTTTGCTGACGAGCCGATAATATCTCCCCGAGGAATATAAATTCAGCCACAGTGACCCCTGTGGTGGGATGACTATTGCACAACATACCTGAACCAGAACTTGCAGCAGACTTTTTGCAAAGAAAAGCAATGCAGTGCAGTCTTGTTTCAATTGTGTAACAAACTTGTGAATGCCTGGCAAGTCTTTCAATAGCTTGGCAAGTCATTTTCAAACTTGTAGCACAATTACTTGCTATCTGGGAAACTGTTCCCTCATTATCAGGACTTCCGTCACCTGCCACTTTCACCACTTTGACTGTTAGCTGGCTGTTTCTCCTGTCATGCTTTACGCACACCTAAGAACATAACCTCAAGCATTGACTAGATCGCATTTGTTATGTCAGGAGACAGCGGCCAGTTTAAAAGAATAAAATGGCCGACATTTGGCCCATGTGTATGTCCGTCTGTCCGACAGAAGCCGACGGGCTTCTGTCAGACGTGCATGCTGGAAAACCAGCATCCGACCAACTCCCAAGAGTGCTGATCGGAGTGTCCTGACAGGGAGACCGTCCCCCTGTCAGAACACAGCAACTCAGCGGGGGAGAGTGCTGCACTAACCTCACATGATTAGTACAGCAGCTCTGACCGGAGCTGACAGTGTGTACCCGGCTTTACCCTGAGGGTTAAATGTAGTTTCACTCCAAGTTCCCAGTTCTTTGTGATACACCATAACTACACATTACTATAACACAATGTTTTCTTTCCCAATAACTGATATAGACAACTTCTCCTTTGCATGAAGACTCCATTTATTTTCTTGACATTACCATGATCGTTATATGTATACATCCGGTGCCTTGAAAAAGTATTTATACCCCTTGAAATTTTCCACATTTTGTTATGTTACAACCAAAAACGTTAATGTATTTTATTGGGATTTTATGCGATAGACCAACACACAGTGGCACATAATTGTGAAGTGAAAATGATAAATGGTTTTCCAAATTTCTTACAAATAAATATCAGAAAAGTGTGGCGTGCATTTGTATTCAGTCCCCTTTACCCTGATACCCCTAACTAAAATCTAGTGGAACCAATTGCCTTCATAAGTCACCTAATTAGTAAATAGAGTACACCTGTGTGTAATTTAATCTATATATATATAGATATATATATTATAAATACAGCTGATCCATGAAGCCCTCGGAGGTTTGTTAGAGAACCTTAATGAACAAACAGCATCATGAAGGCCAAGGATCACACCAGACAGCTCAGGGATAAAGTTTTGAAGTTTAAAGCAGGGTTAGGTTATAAAAAAATACTCCAAGCTTTGAACATCTCATGAAGCACTGTTTAATCCATCAACTGAAAATGCAAAGAGTTTGGCACAGCTGCAAAACTACCAAGAGATGGCTGTCCACCTAAACTGACAGGCCAGGCAAAGAGAGCATTAATCAGAGAAGCAGCCAAACGGCCCATGGTAACTCTGGAGGAGCTGCAGAGATCCACAGCTCAGGTGGGAGAATCTGTCCACAGGACAGCTATTAGTCATGCACTCCACAAATCTGGCCTTTATAGAAGAGTGGCAAGAAGAAAGCCATTGTTGAAAGAAAGTCCTGTTTGCAAGTTGTGATAAGCCATGTGGGGGACACAGCAAACATGTGGAAGAAGGTGCTTTGGTCAGATAAGACCAAAATTGAACTTTTTGGGCTAAAAGAAAAATACTATGTGTGGTGGAAAGCTAACACTGCACATCACGCTGAATACACCATCCCTACCGTAAAACATGGTGGTGACAACATCATGTTGTGGGGATGCTTTTCTTCAGTAGGGATAGGGAAGCTGGTCAGAGTTCATGGGAAGATGGATTTAGCCAAATATAGGACAATCTTGGAAGAAAACCTGTTAGAGTCTGCAAAAGACTTGAGACTGGGGCGGAGGTTCACCTTCCAGCAGGACAACGACCCTAAACATACAGCCAGAGATACAATGGAATGATTTTGATCAAAGCATATTCATGTGTTAGAATGGCCCAGTCAAAGTCCAGACCTAAATTCAATTGAGAATCTGTGGCAAGACTTGAAAATTGCTGTTTACAGACGCTCTCCATCCAATCTGACAGAGCTTAAGCTATTTTGCAAAGAAGAATGGGCAAAAACGTCAATCTCCAGATGTGTAAATCTGGTAGAGACATCCCCAAAAAGACTTGCAGCTGTAATTGCAGCGAAAGGTGGTTCTACAAAGTATTGACTCTATTTCCTAATTAGGTGACTTATAAAGGCAATTGGTTCCACTAGATTTAAGTTAGGGGTATCAGAGTAAAGGGGACTGAACACAAATGCACGCCACACTTTTCAGATATTTATTTGTAAAAAAATTGGAAAACCATTTATCATTTTCCTTCCACTTGACAATTATGTGCCACTTTGTGTTGGTCTATCACATAAAATCCCTATAAAATAAATTTACGTTTTGGTTGTAACATAACAAAATGTGGAACATTTCAAGGGGTATTGAATACTTTTTCATGGCATTGTATGCCCTGGTTTTGCCTCATGCCTTTTGTTTGATGTTTTTATATACAGTATGTAATATACAATTTTGCATTTACGTTGAGGTCTATACTATATATAGATTTTGGTGATGATTTTCTTCTTTATTCTGTACTATTTAGAACACCCTTCTCATGAGAAAGAGTAACCTGTGAAAAGCTTTAAGAGATTGTAGTCCCTCCAGAGTTTACTACTACAGTAGCCTTTGTGCTATAGAACCAGGCTGGTATTTGGTTGATGGGGGAGAAATTTAATTTACCCTCACAAGTGGAAGGTACTTTATATGTTATATATATTATTACTGTGGGTGGGTCTTTATAATACAATAAGGGGTTATGTTCACATAATGCATTTTTGTGATGTATGTTGGTTTTAAACATTTTATATATATTGGTTTATGGACTATCAACCATTGTTCATGCTTGGCTGATTAGTCAGAAAACATTAATAAACTTTAATGATTTTATACATGTCAGTGTAATTTCTTAGAGGAGTAGGCATCTGAAAAGTCCCTTTACTCTTTTGTGGCTGCCATTTTTTACAGCTATTTCTTTTGCTGCATGAAGATTCCATTTACTGACGGCATCGGCATATAGTGCCACTTTTTCAGTGATAGTGCCTACTGGTATACCTTTAATAAGGGGAGAATTGCGTATGGCTTGGGCTATTGGCTCCATAATTAGCGCAAACAATGCTGGGGACAACGGGCACCCCTGTCTGGTCCCCCTGCAGATGGAGAATGATTCAGACAACTCGCCTCCCAATTTAATCTGCGCCATGGGAGACTTATAAAGGATCTTGATCCAGTTACGAAAACGTGGCCCAAAACCCAGCACCTCCAACATAGCCGACATGTAGACCCAATCCACTGAGTCAAATCCTTTTTCTACATCAAGCATAACCAGGACCCTGGAAGCTGACTCCCTATGTGGGAGCTACAAGTGTGTCAATACTCTACGTAGGTTAATGTCTGTCGATTTCCCTGGGATAAAACCAGTTTGGTCAATACTAACCAAGGAGGGTAAAAATTCTGTCAATCTCATAGCTAATACCTTAGTCAGGACTTTAAAGTCATAATGCAAAAGGGAAATTGGTCTGTATGACGTACATGGCTTGGGATCTTTTTTCCTGGCTTAGGTAATAGTATGATGTGCACCTGGTACATAGATGGGGGTAATGACTGAGTCTCGTAGCTCTCTGAAAACACCCTGCAAAGCCTTAGAGCTAGGTCCTCAACATGCATTTTGTACCATTCCCTGGAAATCCATCAGGCCCAGGAGTTTTGTTGGGGGAAAATGAGTTGATAGCCCTCTCAATTTCAGAAATGTCTTTATCTAGAGACGTAGTCTCCTCATCTGACAAAGACAGCAGAGAGAAACTTTGTAGAGTGTCCAGCAAGGACGGGAGTTCAGGAGAAAGACCCTGGTGGTATAAGGATTGAAAAAAATTTTGGAACTCATTTAAAATGATAGAGGGGTTAGCAATAGACTCCTCAGCATCCAAAAGCAGCTCAGAGACAATCGTTAGCCAACCTGTTTGCAGATTCCAGGCATCTAACAGCTTACTGTTCTTGTCCCTAGACTTGAACAGCTTCCCAGCCTGATGAGCAGCATCCGCATAGTGAGGGACGTAAGGTGAAGTTCCAGGACTCTACGGGCCTTGCCAAATTCCCCAGTGTGATTTTAAAAGTGTGATTTTGCTGCACTTCTGTCTTTGTCTGATTCATGGTTCCTGAAAGGGATGCACTCACCAAGCTCACAAGGGTGCTGTGGGTTGCAAGATGGCGGCGGGCCGCAGGCCTGTGAGTGTTGGCTGTATACTTTGCAAGGCCTTCTGAGCAGTTCAGATCCCTAGGAGGTCGGGAGTCTATGAGGAAGTGGGGAGAGCAGCAGGATGGAGAGAACACACACACCCCATCCTGCAGCGGATGAGGGAGACCAGCCTCGAGAACAAGATGGCGGCGGATCACAGGAAGGAAGTAGGCAGTGCCCCCTGCCAAATCCGCTGCACAGTCGATTCTTCCCAGGTGGCAGGGCTGTAGGGAAGGAGCAGATAAAATGGCCAAGCAAGGGTATGAGAGCTCTGTGTCGTCTAATGCTGCAGATGGCTCCGGATTCTGCTGAGGTGGCGGCTGGCCGCTGGATGAGGCCAAAAGCAGCGACGGAGGGCCAGGCCAGCCAGAAAATAATCACTGGGAAAAATGCAGGGAAGGGAATAGGAGAAGCTGAGCTAGGTAATGTTCTCTCCAGGCGTGCAGGCACTCGGATGTTTAACCACTTCCCTATCACCGTATGGAGAATGACGGCCGGGAAGTGGTTCAATTATCCTGACTAGGCGTCATTTGATGTCCGACAGGATAATATGCTGGCGCACGCTTGTGGGGGCGTGCATCGCGGCGACCGGTGGTGCGGTGGGTCAGTGTGAAGCTCTTTACCATGTGATCAGCCGTGACCAATTAGGGCTGGTCACAGTGTAAACAGGAAAAGCCATTTATCGGCTTTTCCTCTACTCGCGTCTGCAGACGCAAGTAGTGGAGAGCCGATCGGCTGCTCTCCTGACGGGGGGAGGTGTCTGTGCTGAATGCTTATCAGCGCAGCCCCCCCTAGTTTCCCCACCCTAGACCACCAGGGAGCCCACCAGGACCACCAGGGAGAGCTCACCCAGGGAGACCACCAGGGAGCCGATCCTGACCACCAGGGAGCCAATCCTAGACCACCCAGGAGCCCACCTTAGACCACCAGGTAAGGGGCACAGTGCCCAACATGGATGGCACTCAGTGCCAACTTCATATGCCCCCCTAGACCACCAAGGAATGGGCCCCTATCAGTACATCTGTCATTGCCACCCACCAGTGCCCCCTATCAGTGCCCACCAGTGCCACCTATCAGTGCCCACCAGTGCCACCTACCAGTGCCACCTATCAGTGCCCATCAGTGCCACCTATGAGTGCCCATCAGTGCCGCTTATGAGTATCCATCAGTGCCGCTTATCTGCATATCAGTGTCCATCAGTGCTACCTATCAGTGCCCGTCAGTGCATATACGTACCTCATCATCAGTGCTCGTCAGTGCCATCTCATCAGTGCTGCCTCATCAGTGCCAATCAGCACTGCCTCATCAGTGCCCGTCAGTGAAGGAGAAAATGTACTTATTTACAAAGTTTTGTGACAGAAACAGAGAAAAACTTTCTTTTTCTAAATTTTCGGTCTTTTTATATTTATACCGCAAAAAATAAAAACCACAGGGGTGATCAAATACCACCAAAAGAAAGCATTATTTGTGGGAACAAAATTACAAAAATTTTGTTTGGGTACAACGTCGCATGACCACGCAATTGTCATTCAAAGCGCAACAGCACTGAAAACTGAAAATTGGTCTGGTAGGGAAGTGTTCTAAGTGCCTGGTATTGAAGTTGTTAAATGGGTTGTAAACCCTCACGGTTTTTCACCTTAATGCATTTTATGCATTAAGGTGAAAAACCTTTTCTGTTGCAGCTGCCCCCCAGAGCCCCCTTTTTACTTACCTGTGCCTGATCGTTCCCATGCCGGGGACGAGCCTAGCAGCTCCAGCCACGGGCTCCAGTCCTCATTGGATAGATTGCTAGCAGGGGAGCCATTGGCTCCTGCTGCTGCCAATCAAGTCCAGCGACGTGGGAGCCAGGGCCGATTCCTGCTGTCTATTTTAATGGACACAGCAGCAGGACATGGGAACGCGCCCGCACGAGTGCCCCCTAGGAAAGCACTTCCCTGACGGGGCACTCGAGAAGAGGAGGAGCCAGGAGAGCCGCTGGGGGACCCCAGAAGAGGAGGAACTGCTGCACAGAGGTGGTAACTATGATATGTTCTTTATTTAAAAAAACAAAAAAATTAACCTTTAGTATCACTTTAAGGATGATGATCAGGATAGCCCGGAGCTTCTCGCCAGAACGTCCACCACAGCTCACATCCGGTCACGTCTCAGCAAGACTTATTCTATTTTAAACGTAATATTTACATATCAAAATGTACATGTTGAGTGTTAGGGATTACTTCATTTTATTGATAAGCTCTTTATTTAACCATATGGAAATAGATCACAATTGTATTATTATATATTATTTTAAATAGTTGAAAAATATGTTTCCTTTCTGTAAACTAGTATTAGGATTAGAGACAGAATTAATAACCATTTGTTCTGTGGAACCGATAGTTTAGGTGCACCCCGTGGTTAGTTTGAGAATTTCTGAGAAAACTGCATCTGCAGATGGTCACTTTGAGTACTGTTACACTGATAACGAACCTCCCATGTCCTTTGTATGTATGTACTTTATTTGATTGTATGCTGTCTGGGTTGTTCTTCTCTGTGACAGCTTTTATTCTATCCAAATGTGCAGCCTGGCTAATTATCTGCTTAAACTGGGGAACCACAATGCCAGTATCTCTGATGAAGAGAAAACACAGATCCTGTCTACTCATAATGTAAAGCGAAATTAGTAGATGTATTAAACAACTTGTATAGATTACTGTAATTTAATTTGCCACTGCGTCTTGTGTACATTTACTATATTAAATGGAAGCAAGTTTGTATTGTAAAGTTTAAAATTATTCTAAAACTAAATTTATACGCTGGGCCTGATTTACCGAACAATATCTTTGTACATTGTTACATAGATGAGTTTAGAGAGCAGGCAGATTAACCAAATCATATTGTATTTTTTTACAGTTATATGATGCTATGTTCAGTAACAAATATGGTTTGCTTAACAATGGTTAACTCTCTAGTGTCCAAATATACACAAGATAAGTGGAGGCGTACCTAAAATAAATAATGGGGCTATTTAACATGTTTACTATTTTTTTATTACTATGTATTTTTGTTCAGCCTTTACAATGGTTTCTTCAAAAAGAAAGTCTAAGGCCTCATGTACATTGCTGTTGATAAACGGACGTTTAGGAGCAGTTAGGCATTTTTTTCAACTGCCCCTGAACACTTCTCTATGTTATCTTATCAGTACATGTATACAGGGTCATTTATAGTCCTTTCTATGCAGTTGAGTTTAGAAGCATTTTTTGGAAAGCAAAAATATGCGTTCAGAACAGATGTTCAGAGGCAAATGCCTGCAACAGCCTGCAAACGTGGTAACTCACGTTTAGCAGCATTTCATTTATATGACGTCTTTCATAAAAAAAAAACGCTTCTAGACGCAAACACAGCTAAACATGGTATTTAAACATGGCTAAATGGACGTTTTAAACTTTGGTTTCTAGCTGTCAAGTTAAAATCATTCAGGGGAGGTTAAACAACGTCCCATGTACATTAAGCTTTACTGTGACGGAAGGTTTGGCTACATGAAGAACAAAAAGAAGCTCTATGGTGGATGTATGCTGTAGAAGAGCACCTATACTTGTATTTTTAATCAGCTTTCCAGGGGAAGCAGTACAACTCAATAGGCAATTTTTTTCAGTGTGAATTGGGGCCATTACCCCACAAAGCATCACCCACTGACGGGCATCATGTGTACTGAGTCATTTAGTTCAGTATTCTCCTTCACATCTAGCATTTAGAGGGTATTCAGCAGAGGTCAGAGGTGCCTTGAAAGTGTGAAATCAGCCTTAGGGCCAGTGTTGTCAGTCTTCTGTTCCTGGTAGAACTGCTTCTTTCCCTTTACAAGTCTATAGGAATGCAAAAACTGCTTGACGCAGGTCAATGCAGGTTAGTAAAAGATCAACTGCGGGTCAAATGCACCTACTGATGAACTTTGAATAAACTCAGAGACATCTTAAACTGATTTCAAAATAATCCCATTGGCACATGCCCAAAGCCTGTCAGCAAAGGCCCTTAATGAGGTAAATAAGGTGGAAAGCATAGTAAGTTAAACACTAAACAAGCTGAAAGCCGATTTGCTGCCATGGTTTAAAGCTCAATTCCAAGTTCATTTCAACCGTAGCTTAAAGGAAGTGGATTGAACCTGAAATAGGACCAGTGCTGGATCTTGGAGATGTGAGATTGAGGGTAGCAGCACTGGAGAGGGGGTAGGTATTGTTGGAAAAGTTGTTTATGTTAAATTTTAAAAGAGCTGGGGATTGTAAAAAAGAAAGAAAAAGTTAAAATTGGGTCTTAAAGTCTACATTTATGTAGCGCACCCCACATAGGAGCCACTGATCAAAAGGGATCCCCCACCCTGCTCAGCCAGGCACACTGAATTTCCACAGGTTCCCAGAATCGGGAAACAGTCCAGTGCTTGCTTTTTGTATTTTTATTGAGGGGATAAAACTTGGATGGGTAATAGAGTATTGACTTTAGAACAACTTCAAGGACATCTTTCCTATATACAGTCTTTACACACTCCTCTGCTTCCTCCAGCCAATTGCTTGCAGAGCTCCACTGGCACACTGAATGGAAATGATTCTGACACAGCACACAGTCAGATCTTTGCTTGCTGATCCCAGCACCACCTCTTCAGGCAATGTCAGCTCGCCTGGCTGCAGCCGTCTCTTTCACTAGCCCTCCTGGCTAATTCTACTCCGTCCTCCCACACTGACACCACAGTCCTCCCAGAATGCACACTAACCGTCCCACCTGGCTGACACTTCTGAAAAACTCCTGGATGTTCTGACCTGCTCCCACTGTCCTCACACTTGCTTACGTACCTCCAGGAAGGATATCTTCCGTGTCTTGTATGTAGAGGGCCCCTTGAGCACCTGAGCCCCAGGTCCCCCCCCCCAGACTGGGGGGCACCCTTAAGGGTCACTGACAGCCTCCTCAGCACTCCTTCTCCATCTTTTACCCATCTGCCCCTCCTAGCATGACTCAAGAGTATTTAAGAGGTGACTGCCCCCTGCCATTCCACTTGCGGGGATTGGCTGGGGACCTCCTCAATACTCCAGCTCCTCATAGGCTCCATCCTCTACTTCTGGAAGCTTCACCAAGGTTCCAGAGAGCAGGGGGAGTTACCAGAGGTGCCGCTTGATGAGTCACCCAGCCTCCCTGAGTCACTCAGCCCTGACCCAGATTCAACTCATGCTTGGCTGCCAGCCAAACCAAATTTACTTACTCTAACAACTATGTACACTATCACACTAATCTAGAGGGTGCTACATTAACATTATTATATTAAGATAATTTTCTCTGTGCCCCCCATTCACTAACCTAATAAGCAGAGTTGCCAAACACTCATCTACACACAGTTCTGGGCTCTCTACAGTCGCTGGTACTGGAGTACAGCTGTGATGGAGATAACAATTTGCCAGCATCAAAGGAGATCTGGGTTAAAAGTAAACCCACCGTCTATCTAGGTTTGTCTGACCCTTTGGCTGCACCCACATCACCCACAATGGAAGTTGTGATCTAATGCTGAGGACAAAAAAGTGAATAAGGGTATTAAGATCACCATAGACTTTACTGTGTTAATGTCTGTGAAAAAAAGAGAGAGGAAAACAGCCAGACACCCTGAAATAAATATGGGGTGGTTTTAGACCTCCCCTATTTATTATAAATATGTATTATCTTGTCTATTCCTATAGTTAGCTAGTCTATCAAAGCTCTAATAAGGTTAATGGTGAGGATATAATAACAATGTTAGCTATAGAAATAAACGCAATGATTAAATAAGCAAGGATCTCATTTATTTACAAAGAAAGTAGAAACGCTAACATAAAACACTAGAAGAATACTACAGAGCATATAAAACAAAAAGAACACAGATACTTTACGTATGGTCGTCCTCAATATTTGATGTCTCTTGGCTGAGCTAAATGGGAAAAGAGGGAGCCTCATTATTTGCCCTCACTTTTTAAAGCGCACTCAGACACAACTCACACAAACACCCTCTGCCCTCAAGCAGGGCTTCAGAATTCACAAACCATCGCAAATCTTGTCCACGGTAGAGGAATGCTTTCAGTTTTGGTTCTCTTGTAGAGGATTTCTTAACTTACAGAAACTCAAAACAAAAATACATTAGGGTTTGGGTTCTGTGCAGAATTTCTTTCCACACTCCTGCTTCTGGGGTGCCAAATTAAATAAATATGGGTGGTTTTAGAACTTCCCTATTTATTATAAATATGTATTATCTCGTCTATTCCTATGGTTAGCTAGTCTGTCAAAGCCCTGATAAGGTTAATATTGAGGATATATTAACAATGCTAGCTTAAATAAGCAAGGATCTAATTTATTTACAAAGAAGGTAGAAATGCTACCATGAAACACTAAAAGAATACTACAGAGCATATAAAACAAAAAGAACACAGTTGAAACTTTACGTATGGTTGTCCTCAATATTCGGTGTCTCTCGGGTGGGCTCAATGGGAAAAGAGGGAGCCTCATCATTTGCCCTCACTTTTTTAAAGCACACTCAGACACAACCCACACAAACACCCTCTGCCCGCCAGTACTCCGTCCAATGAGGCGCCATAAGAGGCCATTCTTCCTAATCACCAGGAAGTATATTCTTCCCCCAAACATTTTCCAGGAAGTATGTTGCGGTCTCCACCAGGTGACTGCATTAATCCATGAACCACTTGTTTGACCCAGGTCATCTTCCAGTAGCAGCTGGCCTTTGATGTTCCTGTAATTCATAAAATCAGTCATTTTATTTTGCACCTCCCCAGGAAGTCTTAGCTGATGCTCTTCTGCCCCCAATACATAACATCAGGAGGCCTATGCGAGAACATCCTTTAGGAGATGAATTCCCATTTATGACTGCTTAATACAAACTGGGTAAACTTACTGTACTGGCATTCCAAGACATCTTCCAACATACACCAAATGGCTTTATTAACCAGGTAGTAAAAATCCAGAATCTCTTGCGTGGCTATTGGGGGATGATAAAACCTATTTTCTAGATCATTACTCTGTATATTCACAGGAGGAGCTGTTGGATTGTTTCAATGCAGTACACTCTTTAGTTAGACGATGGGATTATAAATTGAATCTTGTTCAGCCCTTGCTCCAAACTTGGTCGGTTCTTTCCTCTTCAGTATCAGTTGAAATGCACTCATCCACTAGCCACCTTTTTTTCAGAGATCCCTCTCTCCATTATCCATAGCAACTCCCCAGAAAACATCCTCTGTGACTGCTCCTCTTTCTTTCAGTACTGCTAGTACTCCCCCACCCGCTGCACATTCTACTCTGAAACCTGCAACCACTCGCAGGGTTACAGTATCTAAACCTAAAGAGGAAAGGAAATTCTTTCGAACCTCTATCATTCTGCCTCTGTCCTCTCCTCTCTCTATGCCAGCTACTGCAGTCAAGCCCACCATGGTTCCACTGACTCCAGTCCAGCTTGCCACAACACCACCTGCTTCAGTCAAGCCTGATATTATACCACTTATACCACCAGGCTTACCATTACACCTGCCACCTTGTTTCAGTCTATGATTACTGGACCTTCTGCTACTGACCTGCTTGTAGCTATCCCACCTGACAGTACTGGTTCTCTATCCACCATTCAGTTTGGCCCTATGGACTCTTTGCTGGTGAACCAAATTGACCTCACTGATCCCAGTCCTGATGCATTTGCCTGGTGGTCCCATTCCTGATCGGGTAATTCAGTTTCTGATGCCCAGCCTGCTGTGCTGGTGCCCGCTGCCGTGCCTGCTGCCCAGCCTGGTTTTATCATCTTCCAATAGCCATGCAAGAGATTCCACCTGAGACACACTAAAGGGAGGAGAATAACCTACCTACCTACCAGTAGGGGTGCTAGACAGTGCCAACTCTGCACAGATCTGAATGAGGGGCTGAATTTCCTCAAACAAAAGCTGCCTTGATCCACAAGGGAATGAGCCAGATGGATACACATCAGCAATTGCTCCCTAGTCTGCTCTCTCGGCCTGATGATCCAGTACTCACTGATGACCTGGTGTCTGCTGCCCAGCTTGATGATCCAGTGCGTACTGATGACTCAGTGCCTGCTACCCAGCCTGATGACCCGGTATTCACTGATGACCTGGTGCCTGGTGGCTCAGTGCCCACTGCCCAGCCTGATGACCCATGCACACTGCCCAGCCTGATGATCCAGTGCTCGTTGATGACCCGCTGCCCAGCCTGATGACCCGGTGTTTGCTGATGACCTGGTGCCCGCTGCCCAACCTGATGACCCGGTGCCCGCTGCCCAACCTGATGACCCAGTGCCCGCTACCCAGCCTGATGACCCGGTGCTCACTGATGACCCGTTGCCCGCTGCCCAGCCTGATGATCCAGTGCTCGCTAATGACCGGATCCCAACTACCCAGCCTGATGATCCAGTGCTCACCGATGACATGGTGCCTGCTGCCCAGCCTGATGACCTGGTGTTTGCTGATGACCTGGTGCCTGCTGATCCAGTGTCTACTACCCAGACTCATGACCCAGTGCCCACTACCCAGCCTGATGATCCATGCCCACTGCCCAGCTTGACGACACAGTGTCCACTGCCCAGCCTGATATTCTGGTGTCCGCCGCTCAGCCTGATGATCTGGTGGTCGCTGATAACCTGGTACCCACTGCTCAGCTTAATGATCTGATGCTCACTGCTCAGCCTGATAATCTGTTGCCCACTGCCCAGCCTGATGATCCTGTGCTTGCTGATGACCTGGTGCCCGCTGCCCAACCTGATGACCTGGTGCCCACTGCTCAGCCTGATGATCCAGTGCTCATTGATGACCAGGTGGCCCTTGTCCAGCCTGATGATTCAGTGTCCACTGATGACCCTGTGTCTGTTGATCCAGTGTCTGCTGCCCAACGTGATGACCTGGGGCCCACTGCCCAGCCTGATGACCTGGTGTCTGCTGCCCAGCCTGATGATCCAGTGCTCACTGATCACCCGGTGCCTGCTGCCCAACCTGATGACCCAGTGTTCACTGATGACCTGGTGCCTGCTGACCCGGTGTCAGCTGCCCAACCTGATGACCCAGGGCCTGCTACCCAGCCTGATGACCCAGTGCCCGCTGCCCAGCCTGATGACCCGGTGTTCACTGATGACCTGGTGCCTGATGACCCAGTGCCCACTGCCCAACCTGATGACTCTGTGCCCATTGCCCAACGTGATGGCCCAGTGCCCGCTGCTCAACCTGATGATCCAGTGCTCACTGATGACCCGGTTCCCACTGCCCAGCCTGATGATCCAGTGCTCACTGATGACCCAGTATCCACTGCCCAGCCTGATGATCTGGTGCCTGCTGCTCAGCCAGATGATCTGGTGCTCTCTGATGACCTGGTGCCCACTGCTATGCTTAATGACCTGATGCCCACTGCTCAGCCTGATGATCCGGTGCCCACTACACAGCCTGATGATCCAGTGCTTGCTGATGGCCCAGGGCTAGCTAACAAGCCTGATGATCCTGTGCTCACTGATGACCCAGTGCCCCCTGCCCAACCTCATGACCCAGAGCCTGCTGCTCAGCCTGATGATCCAGTGCTCCTTGATAACTCAGTGCCCGCTGTCCAGCCTGATGATCCAGTGTCTGCTGATGACCATGTGTCTGTTGATCCAGTGCCTGCTGCCCGGCCTGATGACCCATGCCGGATGCCCAAATTGCCACTGAAGCTTTACTGTCTGATGCCCAGCTTGCTGCTGATTCTCACCTGCTTGATGCCCAGCCTGACTCTGATGCCCCTGTGTTACCTACCTCTGATGGTTTCATGCCCGCTGCCCAGCTAATTCTTGATACCAGACCCAGACTTCCAGACCCTGGTGGTGGGGTGCATGATCCATTATCTACCTCGGATGGCACGCCTTTCAGTGGGTTGAAGGACTCTGGCCTAAAAAAAAAGTGCAGAAGTGTCCGCAGAAATGGAGGGGAGACTTTTTTTGGACTTTTCCCACACCCTCATGGGCTGTCAGGTCAAGGACATAATGGCGCATTCGGAGGTCGCTCCTCAAGGGGGCGGAACTGTCAGGACCGGTTATTGCTTGGGTCACCCGCTGGTGACACTGTTGCTTTTAGCACCAAAGGGTGTAGTTCTGGTAGCCACCAGCGGGTGTCTCCCAGCAGAGGGACATACAGACAATCAGGTTTCTCCTGATGTGGTCTGCTGGGAGTATATAAGCCCGCCCTTCACTAAGGCTCAGAGCTTCACTATTTCCTGCAAGCTGTGTTCCTGCATGAGCCTGATCCATCCTGTACTTTGTATTCTGATCCAGAGTCCTGTCCCCTGTGACCTGCTTCCGGCTTTCTGTTCCCCTTGTCTCCTGTTTCTGTCTGTATTCTTATGTATGTTCCCTTATTTGTTAGTAGTTAGTTAGTTAGGGTATTACTGGGGTTTCTTTGTTACATTTACTTTCCCCCTTGCTTGTTTATTGTCACTGGTGCTGGTATTGGATGTGTGTCCTTTTCATAAATAAATATATTTTTCACTATTCCATCTGGTCCTGATTCCTTAAGATACAGCCAATTTGTTATGATTACCCTTGTTGGATGCTTGCATCCTTACACCAGAAATATATAATATTAAAACATGTTGCCTTCCAACACACCCTAAACTTGGTTTAATCCCAGGGAGAAGAATAACAACTGGGTGAAGCGAAATGTAACCATGCCAATTGCTAGTTTCTGCAGAATAATGGGGATGTCTGCTAACCCTAGCACTCGAATCTCAACTCTGAACATTTACTTGTAATATATCTGTATTGTTTGGGTTGACACACACTTTAACCCTTCCCTCACTCAAGGCATGTGTATAGGAGTCAGCAGGGCAGAGGATAGGGGTCAATAGTAAGTGAAGCAGCATTTGGAGGTCAGTAGAAGATCAGGCAGTGTTCAGGGGTAAGTGTCACAGTGGGAGGGGCTTAAAGGCGGATGAATAAACAGAATCCGTGTCTACTAGGCGCTGTATACACTGCATACATATACCACAGTCCTTTTACCCATAAAATACTCCTACTTTCTATGTCACAAATGACAGTCTCACAGATACACTTAAACCTTGAAACAAAGAATCATTTTTAAAAATGTAAACGTTTCAACACATATGCTTTTCTGCACACAAAAAAAATCAGTTTGTCTGTCTGAGACTACCTTAAAGAACTTCATTAAAGCCGGCAACTGTTGGAACAATGAACATTTTGGTCAGGACTATATAATATAGAACATAATGTATAGAGTGCAGGGGTCAGAGTAAATAACATACAAAACAACATATAAAGTGCAGCATCAAGACAAGCCCAACTGTTCACATTCTTCCCTTACATCAAGAGCCTTTTCCTGACACCATATACATACGTCACATATGTCGCGGATCATCTGTGC
>BLSH010334045.1:704442-716067 GCA_018402905.1 Glandirana rugosa | reverse complement strand
TGTATACACTGCATACATATACCACAGTCCTTTTACCCATAAAATACTCCTACTTTCTATGTCACAAATGACAGTCTCACAGATACACTTAAACCTTGAAACAAAGAATCATTTTTAAAAATGTAAACGTTTCAACACATATGCTTTTCTGCACACAAAAAAAATCAGTTTGTCTGTCTGAGACTACCTTAAAGAACTTCATTAAAGCCGGCAACTGTTGGAACAATGAACATTTTGGTCAGGACTATATAATATAGAACATAATGTATAGAGTGCAGGGGTCAGAGTAAATAACATACAAAACAACATATAAAGTGCAGCATCAAGACAAGCCCAACTGTTCACATTCTTCCCTTACATCAAGAGCCCCCATCAGAGTTCCCCCTTAAACAGAGGCCCCAGGATCCCCCTTTATGTCAGATTCCTCCCCCTTACATCAGGGTTCCCAGAGTCACTTCCCTTATGACAGGATCCCCAGAGTCATCCCCCTTAACATCAGGGTCTCTAGAATCCCCCACATACATCAAGGTCCCCTGGCTTCCTCACCCTTATCTCAGGGTCCCCAGAGCCCCCCTTACATGAGGGTCCCCAGAGTCCCCCCTCCTTACATCAGCATCTCCAGTGCCATCCACCTTACCTCAGGTTCCCCACAGTCACCCCACAAACAAACAAAAGGTTTCCCAGCACACTTATCAGCCAGCCTGCAAAACAAACAAATTTACATTGCCTAAAGATTTACGTTAAAAACAGAAGGTTTTGTTTGCACACATTGGCAGATATATGCATAAGCTGCAGTGCCAACGTCAAGGCTCCTCTGTAAACTACAGTGCCTAGCTCTAAAAATTTCCAGAGTCTCCTAAGTAGGAGCACATATAGCAGTAGGACAGATTAATGTAAACAGACAGGGTTAATGTGGCTGTTTTGCAGGCTGGCTGGTAAGAGTGTTGGGAAATCATTTGTTTGTTTGTGATGTGTGTTGCCCTTTAATGCACATCTTACTGCAAAAGCTAGTTATAGGTTGGGGTGGTTGCCATTTTTTATACAGTTGGTTAAATTGGGGACACACTGGATTCCTTCACTGCTATTATGCCCTTGCTGGTCATGTGTATGCCTGTGCCTTCAAGGAGGAGTGGGCTCCCTCCAGGCACACCTGCCCTTAATCTATCCTACTGCTATGCTGTGCTCTTAGCACCACATGTACAGTATAATCTGTTTGGATTTTAGCACAGGCATATCTTATTTATATCACATAGTGCAGGTCAGTGACCAGAACTGAACCAACTTGTGTCTATTTGCCCTATATTGGCAGTATATCCACTGCAGCATTTGCACTTTGCAGAGCAGCGTAAGGACTGGCAAGAGAGGGATTACTTTGATGCAGTTCGCCAGCTTAAACATGTCTTGCAATGTATGTGAACAAATTCACAGTTTCTGAGCAGAGTTTGCTAAAAATGATGTATAGCAGTGTGCAGGGGGTCCATTCAGAATGTTTTGTGGATAAAGTAACTGTCAGGACCTGTGCACTTGCTTGGGTCACCTGTTGGTGGCAGTGTTTGGAAAGCCAAATGGTGTAGTTCTGGTCGCCACCAGCGGGTGTCTCATTGCAGATTTATCATACAGGTCATTAAGCTGCACCTGATGAGGTCTGCTGGGATTATATAAGCCCGCCTTGCACCCAGTCCCAATGCTTCAGTATTTTCCCTGCAAGCTGTGTCCCTGCCTGAATCTGACCTGCTCTGATCCCCGATCTGTGACCCAGAGACCTGATCCCTGAACCTGCTCCATTGCTCTCCTGCTCCAAGTAACCTGGCTCCCTGGTCCCCTTATCTGATATCCCCGTTTTGCTTATTGTATATGTGTGTTTTCTACACTAGTATTTAGTTAGATAGTTAAGTGTTTATTTTGGGTTTGCGTTTTTTTTTTTTTTTATCATCTTTTACTTGCTTGTTTATGTTTGCTGGTGTTTGGTGTTGGAAGTGTGTCATTTTCCTAATAAATATCTAAATATTTGCACTTTACATCTGGTCCTGATTCCTGTCCTTACTGCTGGTGCTAAGCTACTAATAGACCATATATCTAGTTGTTGCTCAGGAACGCTACATATCTTGCTCTCACTATAACGGTCATATGAGCAGAGGTCTTTTATGTCTTTGCATTTTTGTTATTTAGATACAATCCAAGTGAAAAACATGTTTTAATAAGCTCAACTTGTTTTGAGGTGAAATGTTATTGTGTTATCTACTTTTTACATTCATGTCTTTTTTTTTTTTTCATTGACTCAAGTGCTAAGAGCCTCAAGCATTCATGTACTCACTCTAGAAAGCTTGTTTAGACGTATTAATTGGATGTCGGTAGACATCTGTTTAGATACTAAAGGATTTGGTAATTACTGTGGACTTTTGGATCTGTTGCAGACTTGACTGGCATGAAAGAACAAGGTTTCTTGTATTTCAGAAATTTAATCAAGATAATCTCAAGGACAGTTATATAACAAGTTTAGACTTAGATGGTGTTTAGTAAGGTTCTTTTCCATTTTTAAACACTTAATTGCTTTGACTGAATTGATCAGTAGACTGAGCTTCTTCAGAAAGATTCTTGCAATTTCACTCTACCTTGGTTTAAAAGTATGTGCCTGGAACAGAATGATCTGTTATCAGCTTTGTGTAAACCATGGTACCATGTACAGTGGATATAAAAAGTCTACCCACCCCTGTTCAAATGTCAGGTTTCTGTGATGTACAAAAATCAGACAAAGATAAATAATTTCAGAACCTTTTCCACCTTTCTAACCTGTTCAGATCCGCGCTATAGCCAAAGTACGGCTCCAGCACGGATCTGAAGTTCCGGGTGGACGTCCTGGCCATGTGCGCTCCTGGTGCGCACTCACAGGCGGCGGCAGCGCGTGCCCGCTGCGTGGGTGTGCCCGCGGGTCGGGCGGACTCGATGTCCGCCCGAGACCCGCGATCCCCTGTCAGACCTGCAGAACGGGGAACCGCCAATGTAAACACTGCGGTTCTCCATTCTGTGACAGGGGACATACCAGATCTACTGATGCCTGTCACTGGGATCAGTTAGATCTGTTATGTCTCGACCAGCCCTGCCCCCCCCCCCCCACAGTTAGAACACACCCAGGGAACATGGTTAACCCCTTCACTGCCCCCTGCAGGTTAACCCCTTCCTTGCCAATGACATTTATACAGTAATCAGTGGACATTTAAATTTCTGATCGCTGTATAAATGTCATTGGTCCCAAAAAAGTGTCAATGTCCGCCCCAATATCGCAGTCCCGATAAAAATCGCAGATCGCCGCCATTGCTAGTAAAAAATAAATAATAAAAACGCCATAAATCAATTCCCATAGTTTCTAGACGCGATAACTTTTGCGCAAACCAACCAATATACGCTGACTGCGATTTATTATTATTATTATTTTTTTTACCAAAAATATGTAGAAGAATACATATCGGCCAAAACTGATGAATAATTTTTTTTTTTTTTTGGATATTTATTATAGCAAAAATAAAAAAATATATATATTTTTTTTCAAAATCATCGCTCTTTGTTTGTTTATAGCGGCGATCAGAAATGACGCAGAGGTGATCAAATACCACCAAAAGAAAGCTCTATTTGTGGGGGAAAAAAATGATATAAATTTTATTTGGGTACAACGCAGCACGAACGCGCAATTCTCATTCAAAATGTGACAGCGCTGAAAGACAAAAATTGGTCTGGGCAGGAGGGGGGTTTAAGTGCCCAGTAAGGAAGTGGTTAATGTGATCTATAAACTGTACAACTGTATAGGGAAGTAAAAATAAAAAAATAAAATATGTTTGCTCAAGTGTACACACCCTTAAACTAATACTTTGTTGAAGCACTTTTTGATTTTATTACAGCACTTAGTCTTTTTGGGTATGAGTCTATCAGCATGGCACATCTTGACTTGGCAATAGGGATGGGCCGAACACCCCCCGGTTCGGTTTGCACCAGAACTTGCGAACAGGCAAAAAATGAGTGTGAACACCGTTAAAATCAATGGGACTCGAACAGGAACAATCAAAAGTGCTCATTTTAAAGGCTTATATGCAAGTTATTGCCATAAAAACTGTGTGGGGACCCGGGTACTGCCTTAGGGGACATGTATTGATGCAAAAAAAAGTTTTTTAACTCGATCGTTCTTTCAGGAGCAGTGATTTTAATAATGCTTAAAGTGAAACAATAAAAATGAAATATTCCTTGAAATATCGTGCCTGGGGGGGATCCCTTTAGTCTGCCTGTAAAAGGGCACACCTCTGTGATGTTTAGAACATAGCCAGAGCAAAATGATATTTCCAAAGGAAAAATTGTCATTTTATTATCGCGGCTGTAATGTATTTCTGGTTCTCGGCAGTATACATAAAATCACTGAAGAAGCATTGCGTTGCACCACACCCCCCCCCCCCCCCCTCAGTCCATACCAGGCCCTTCAGGTCTGGTATGGATTTTAAGGGGAACCCCTCTCCGTAATTTAAAAAAAAAAATTGCGTAGGGTTTCCCCACAAAGTCTGTAACAGAGCCTTCTGGTCTGGTATGTATTTTAAGGAGAATCCCGCCCAAAATAAATAAAAAAAAATTGTCCCCCCCCCCCCAAAGTCTGTACCAGGCCCTTCAGGTCTGGTATGGATTTTAAGGGGAACCCCGCGGCAAATTAAAAAAAATGGCGTGGGGTCCTCCTCAAATCCAAACCAGACCCTTTTCCGAGCACGCAGCCCTGGCATGGCAGGAGGGGGTGGGGACGAGCGAGCCTCATCCCCACAACCCTTGCCGGTGGTTGTGGGGGGTCTGCAGGTGGGGAGGTTATCGGAGTCTGGAAGCCCCCTTTAATAAGGGGGCCTCCAGATCCCCCCCCCATGTGAATAAGTATGGGGTACATTGTACCCCTATCCATTGACCAAAAAAGGAGTAAAGTGTTAAAAAAAACAAGAGGCAGTTTTTGACAAGTCCTTTTTATTGTGTAAAATAGCACTTCTTCCTTCTTTCTTCCTCCATCTTCTCCTGCCCCAGTCCTTCTTCTGGTCTTCTGCTTCTTCTTTCAGTCTTCTTGCTTCCTCTCTGTCTTCAATCTTCATCTTCTTCTTTCATCACCCCTGCACCCGCTGCCACAGCAGTGCCGTCCAGAGGCGTCTCCCAGAATGGGCAGTCTTCAGTTCGACATTTCTTTTATAATAAGGGGCACTGTAACTGGGTGATCTGCCCCCTTCTGACGTCATTTGTTGGAGGGGACGGGTCACCCAGTTACGTCACCAGGTGTCCCCGCCCCTTCTTATAAAAGAAATGTCATACTGAAAACCGCCCATTTTGGGAGACGCCTCTGGAGTGGATTGCACAGCTGTGGCAGTGGGCACAGGGGTGGTGAAAGAAGAAGGAAGAAGATGAAGATTGAAGATGAAGAGCAGAACAACAAGACCGAAAGAAGTATGTTACGGACTTTGTGGGGGAACCCTATGCAATATTTTCTATAAATTTCAGTGCAGGGTTCCCCTTAAAATCCATACCAGATCCCAAGGGCCTGGTTTGTATTTTGGGGGAGCCCCCACGTCAAATATATACACTAGGAAGGGGAAGGTGTGTGTGTGTGTATGTATGTATATATATATAATTATTCTTGCACTAGCGGACTATATATCTAGTATATATTTCACTCTACACTACACTGCCTGCACTAACTGACTGTATATAGATTGCTCTATCTATTATTTTTTTTCACAGTAATCCATCACTACACTAGCTACACTGAACTGCCTGCACGTCGCTAGCTAAGCTCACTCTCTATTTGCCGTTTAACACACTACATAGACCTGCTGTACAAGCAGCTTTATATAGCGTGGGGCATGTATTGAGGCTGCTGAGCAGTGATTGGCTAAAGGCACCCTGCCTTTAGCCAATCATATCTCTCACAGCAGAGTGCTCTGTGATTGGCCAAAACATGCAGGTTATGTGCATGCCTTGACCAATCAGTGTGCAGCATTTCCCCCGCTATTGGAATGCATTATGGGGCACTCGAACAGCCAGCCCATCCCTACTTGGCAATAGTTGTCCTCTCTTCTTTGCAAATCTGTCAGATTGTGAGGGCATCTCCTGTGCACAACCCTCTTCAGATCACCCCACCGATTTTCAATTCAATTTTGATTCAGGTCTGGGCTCTGGCTGGGCAATTCCAAAGCTTTAATCTTCTTCTGGTGAAGCCATTCCCTCATTGATTTGAATGCATGTTTTGGGTCATTGTCATGCTGAAAAATTAAGTTCCTCTTCATGTTCAGCTTTCTAGCAGAAGCCTGAATGTTTTGTGCCAGTATTGACTGGTGTTTGGAACTGTTCATAATTCCTTCTATCTTGACTAAGGCCCCTGTTTAAGCTGAATAAAAACAGCCCCAAAGCATGACGCTGCCACCACCATGCTTCACTAAGGGTATGGTGTTCTTTTGGTGATGTGCAGTGTTGCTTTTGCACCAAACATATCTTTTGGAATTATGGCCAAAAAGTTCAACCTTTGTTTCATCATACCATAACACATTTTCCCACATTCTTTTTGGGAGACTTCAGATGAGTTTTTGCAAAATTTATCTGGGTTTGGATGTTTTTCTTCATAAGAAAAGGCTTCCATCTTGTCACTACGCCATAGCCCAGATACAGTCAGGTCCATAAATATTGGGACATCGACACAGTTCTAATCTTTTTGGCTCTATACAACACCACAATGGATTTGAAATGAAACGAACAAGATGTGCTTTAACTGCAGACTTTTAGCTTTAATTTGAGGGTATTTACACCCAAATCAGGTTAACGGGGTAGGAATTTCAACAGCTTGTATATGTGCCTCCCACTTTTTAAGGGACCAAGAGTAATGGGACAATTGGGTGCTCAGCTGTTCCATGGCCAGGTGTGTGTTATTCCCTCATTATCCCATTTACAAGGAGCAGATAAAAGGTCCAGAGTTCATTTCAAGTGTGCTGTTTGCATTTGGAATCTGTTGCTGTCAACTCTCAACAAGAGATCCAAATAGCTGTCACTATCAGTGAAGCAAGCCATCATTAGGCTGGAAAAACAAAACAAACACATCAGAGAGATAGCAAAAACATTAGGGGTGGCCAAATCAACTGTTTGGAACATCCTTAAAAAGAAAGAACGCACCGGTGAGCTCAGCAACACCAAAAGACCCGGAAGACCTCGTAAAACAACTGTGGTGGATGACCGAAGAGTTCTTTCCCTAGTGAAGAAAACACCCTTCACAACAGTTGGCCAGATTAAGAACACTCTCCAGGAGGTAGGTGTATGTGTGTAAAAGTCAACAATCAAGAGAAGACTTCACCAGAGTGAATACAGAGGGTTCACCACAAGATGTAAACCATTGGTGAGCCTCAAAAAACAGGAAGGCCAGATTGGAGTTTGCCAAACAACATCTAAAGAAGCCTTCACAGTTCTAGAACAACATCCTATGGACAGATGAGAGCAAGATCAACTTGTACCAGAGTGATGGGAAGAGAAGAGTATGGAGAAGGAAAGGAACTGCTCATGATCCAAAGCATACCACCTCATCAGTGAAGCATGGTGGTGGTAGTGTCATGGCGTGGGCATGTATGGCTGACAATGGAACTGGTTCTCTTGTATTTATTGATGATGTGACTGCTATCAAAAGCAGCAGGATGAATTCTGAAGGGTTTCGGGCAATATTATCTGCTCATATTCAGCCAAATGCTTCAGAACTCATTGGACGGATTCACAGTGCAGATGGACAATGACCCGAAGCATACTGTGAAAGCAACCAAAGAGTTTTTTAAGGGAAAGAAGTGGAATGTTATGCAATGGCCAAGTCAATCACCTGACCTGAATCCGATTGAGCACGTATTTCACTTGCTGAAGACAAAACTGAAGGGAAAATGCCCCAAGAACAAGCAGGAACTGAAGACAGTTGCAGTAGAGGCCTAGCAGAACATCACCAGGGATGAAACCCATCGTCTGGTGATGTCTATGCGTTCCAGACTTCAGGCTGTAATTGACCGCAAAGGATTTGCAACCAAATATTAAAAAGTGAAAGTTTGATTTATGATTGTTAATCTGTCCCATTACTTTTGGTCCCTTAAAAAGTGGGAGACACATATACAAACTGTTGTAATTCCTACACCTGATTTGGATGTAAATACCCTCAAATTAAAGCTGAAAGTCTGCAGTTAAAGCACATCTTGTTCGTTTAATTTCAAATCCATTGTGGTGGTGTATAGAGCCAAAAAGATCAGAATTGTGTCGATGTCCCAATATTTATGGACCTGATTATATATGAAGAATACGGGAGATTGTTGTCACATGTACTACATAGCCAGTACTTGCCAGATATTCCTGCAACTCTGTTAATGTTACTGTGGGCTACTTGACAGCCTCCCTGACCAGTTTTCTTCTGGTCTTTTCATCAATTTTGGAGGGACGTCAAGTTCTTGGTAATGTCATTGTTGTGCCATATTTTCTCCACTTGATGATGGCTGTCTTCACTATGTTCCATGGTATATCTAATGCCTTGGAAATTCTTTTGTACCCTTCTCTTGACTAATACCTTTCAACAATGAGATCCCTCTGATGCTTTGGAAGCTCTCTGGGGACCATGGCTTTTGCTGTAGGATGCGACTAAGAAAATGTCAGGAAATACCTACTAGAACGGCAGAACTTTACTTGGGGTTAATCAGAGGCACTTTAAATGAGGGCAGGGGTGTACTGACTCCTATTTAACATGAGTTTGAATGTGATTGCTTAATTCTGAACACAGCTACATCCCCAGTTAGAGGGTGTGCACACTTATGCAACCACATTATTTTAGTTAATTATTTTTATTTCCCCCCTCTAAATGATTTCAGTTTGTTTTTCAATTGAGTTGTACAGTTTATAAGTGACAATAAAGGTGGAAAAAGTTCTGAAATTGTTTATCTTTGTCTCGTTTTTTTACATCACAGAAACCTGACATTTTAACAGAGGTGTGTAGACTTTTTATATCCACTGTATATATCTGTCATTTAGAATGGCTTGACGTAATTTATGACGGTGTCTTGAGCACCACATGAGAAATTCTGGAACTCCTCTGTTCAGCAAGATCGCCAGGTTGTCCATTAAGCGAGACACAAGGCTAGGCACTCTGAAATGGGAAAGTCAAGTAGCTAACAATCCCTAGTACCTAACGAGTACCAAGTGATAACGGCAAAAGCAGAGGTCTTAGATCTACTTAATTTTAGCACCACCCAAGGCACCATGATATATAGTGTACACGATTTTATCAGACACGGAAACGGCCGCTGAAAAAACGATACTGGGGTTATAGTAGCTGTCTGTTACCATAACAACAGTATTCCACTTCAAAGAACCACTGTATATACACGATCGGTGGTCCGGAAGTGTTTTTTAAAGTAATATTTAGGATTTTTTTTTAAAATAACAAACATGTCGTTCTTATCTGCTCTGTGCAATGGTTTTGCATGGAGCAGCCCTGATCCTCCTTTTCTCAGGTCCCCCCACTGGTGCTTCTGGCTCCACCCCCCACGAGTGCCCCCATAGCAAGCAGCTTGCTATGGGGGCACTCGTGCGTGCTTGGACACACAGAGTGTGGCTCAGCCCCACCCCCTGCTCCTTCCTCACTGGCTGTGATTAAAAGCATCAGGAGCCATGTCTGAGCCAATGAGGAGGCAGAGAGTCTTGGCTTTTGTGCACATTGCTGGATTGAGATCGGGCTTAGGTAACTAATTTTGGGTAGGGGCTGCACACAGAAGGTTTTTTACCTGCATGCATAGAATGTGCAAGTAAAAAACCTTTAGCCTTTAGAACCATTTTAATGCAGCTGGCAATGGAACACTGGAACATACCTGTGCATACTACCCATCTCTTGGAACCAGATCTTTGCCTTTGCTATAAATTCGAAATTCTGGAAATATGTATGGAATTTCTTTCTTTTACACCCCTCCAGTTTAAGTGCTCAACAGATTTTCCTATGGCTTTAAAATAACATTTTTTTTTAGAAGGAAATAATATATTTGCACAAATTATATGGCACTGGCACATATGGACTGTGGGAAGATATTTCTCCTATTGTGTTATTTTTACGTGCCCTGTGTCTTTAATTGTTAACTCTACAATGCACACAAAGAGGTCATGTCCCTTGCTGAGACTTATAATGCCACATGAAAATTTAGCAATTGCAGGTGCAGCGGAAGGCTTCAAAAATTATAGTGCGCGGCTATAAGTTGGCACAATCTATGTAAAGTGTCTTTTTATAGCTGAACTTTTAAAAACCATATAATTACATGGCAGAGTCCCATTCAGTGTGTGTGTGCGAAGGGTTTATCAGAAGAACTTGCCTAGGATCAGCCATGCGCAACAAGTTGTTAATGAATGCTGAATAATCCTTAACACTTGTATTAAAGAAAACAGCTCTTTCATATGGCGGCAGATGGTGAACTAATATTTACTTTATTGTGGATAATGGTGGCAACAAAGATTACACTGATCAAAACATTGTGTTAAAAGCAGAATTCATTCTCCATGCCAAAGGCACTCAGGCGTGTAAATGTGAATTCTCATCTGAAAATCCAATATGACTCTTTAATGCTGCCTAGCATGCCATGTAGAAGAGAAGCCATCTGCTAAAAATAAATTGTATTTCAAGTGTCAAAAATGAAGACATTGTTAACCCCATCATCAATGCCTATATGATACTATTGCGGTAATATATAGCACATTTCCACATCATGCCAATAATAATTTATCACGTGTCATCTAATTTCAGGAACTACACATTCCTAATACATATTGCGTGCCTGTTGAGACTGCTGTTACAGTGAATTCTTGCAAGGCATGTTTTGGCGACAAAATGCGAAACTGATTCCCATGGTCAGAGTGCCTTTTTCTGATTATATATTAAAATATAATGCTATAACTTTTACTGTGATAACTCTATACCATGTGTATTTTTGATCCATGTGCTGTATAGTTGATACCAATTTAATCCGACACCACCAACTTGGATAATTGTACTAATTAGACAAATTATTTCCCCTTGAGGTGGAGCTTTGCTTAGGTATAAATATTTTGTCATTTCTGTTTTAAACTAACTACGACTAAGGCTCTTTTGCTGAAACACGTCAGCGCTATCATTTTATTGTCGCTCTGATGTAACCAATAAAGTATCTCTTAAAAGATTACATTGTTGCCAGCTCTCTCCATTTCTGTGTGCCATTAAGAATGATGTCACCACAAGCGTGATGCACGTACACCACTGTAGTAAGAATTACCGTGTGTCTTTACCTCTCTCGACCGTTGTTACATTAGAAAATTCTCTATGAAATAACCAATGTAGTCTCGCTGTTATTTTACTATCGCGACTGCACAAAGTCGTTTTCTCGGAATCAGCATCAATCAAATTTTGTCTTTACTGTTTTATAAATATGGATTCGTTTCGAGGTGGAGTTCCCCTTTATTAAACAGATTAATCATGTTAATAGGTTCAACCACCACAGCCTAATTTAACCATAGTTGATATGTCGTGTACCTAGTTTTTATGTGTACCATATCTCAATAGTGTCATTTTCAATATCGTAATATAAAATTATATATTAG
>BLSH010334045.1:683129-699811 GCA_018402905.1 Glandirana rugosa | reverse complement strand
GCACAGCTACCCTCCTCAAAATCAGCACTCTACATGTAAATAACAGGAAACAGTGAGCACAATACAAAATGGAGCAAATGCTGCTTCCCTCAGCGGGCTCACACATCGCAATCTTGTCTGGCTGCAGCACAACTAACGCAAGACCTGCCATAGCCTCTCTCGCTCACTACGCACATGCCAGAAAAACCCAGCCACTCCTGCCAATGTGATCATTGTGGCAGGCGCTGCTCTCTGCAGTCATACACCTGAAGCCTTCTCGAGACCTGGAGTGAAAAGCGCACGCGCCGCCATATCCCCGACCACAGGGACAGGGAGGCTGCATGCGGCTGAAAGCAAGTGTGCCCCCCCTGCTTGTGCAACACCTGAGTATTGTGCACCCGCCCAGGATCTGCCCTATTCATATGAACTTTATGGGCCTCACATTTGATTTTTTATGATTTCTTTATAGCACCATTTCTAACAAATTTGATACATTTTTAATATATTTATTAATTTATCAGCACATGCACTTTAATCCACCTGTGGTGGCGCAACACATATTACCATAGAGCTTCCTACATGGTTGGTTACTGCTTATTTGTGGAAAGTCTGATTGCTTCAGTAATTCCTAACATGAGAAATTCATGAACACAAATCAGCAGAAAAAAAAAGTGGAAATGGAAGTGGTGCAATCACTTAAATTGCATCATGGTCCCTACCTATTAACAACTCATGTTCTATTACAAACGTTTTAGGTCAGCAAAGGGGGCGAGAGCCACTATGTCTAGTAGATACTGTATATCAGATATTGTGAACAATGAGACACTGCATATAATAGATGTGCATGAGGTAGATAGTTGAGAGGCTTAAGGCATTGCGTGTACTAAAAGTGTAAGATGCTTCATGCGAAGGAAAGTACAGGGTACTTCATGTAACAGGTATAAGGCAGTGTGCAAGTAGACAAGCATGAAGCATGTGTAAGATACAGTATGTGAGAGATATAAAAGAGCGATATGAGGTACTGTATGCAGTAGAGTTGAGGGGCACTGTGCTTAGTAGAGAGACATGAGGCACTATACTGTATGTAGCAAGATATAAATAAAGCATGAGAAAAAGAAAGCCATGGGATAATGCGTGTAGTGAATATTTGTGTTGTATCAAAATTAGGGAAAAGAGGAATGGGGTGGACATGGACCTAGTGACTGAAATCCAATCCATCAGGTCTGTTGCTGGAGTGCTGATTCACCCAAGTTTGGGTGGAGTTCACCAATAAAGGACCAATATAAGTCAAGAACCAAAAAAGTAGGGAAATGGAAAGAAATCCCTTAAGAATTAAAACAAGTGTAAATACACAGTCGTTTTTGGGGTATTGGGGGGAAGAGGTTGTCTATTGCTCATCAATGTACCTTCCCCATGTTCAGTTATGGCTAAGGTACATTGACGACGTGTTGGTGCTGTGTCAAGGATCGGTTGACACACTGGGTCGGTTCATGACTTAACTAAATAAAAACAACAGAAACATACGTTTGACATTAAGCTACTGTATGACCCATGTCAGATTTAATTTTTAGACCTCCAAATTAGAGTAGAGGAGGGACAACTGGTACTCAAAACGTAGTAAAATGAGACAGCAGCTAACACTTTATTGGAGGCAACTAGTCATCACCCCAGATCCTTGATCAGGGGCATTCCGACGGGATAGTTTTTAAGGATCCGTCGTAATTGCTCCTTGAAATCGGATTACCAGGAAGAGGATGCCAAACTCTACAGACATTTCAGAGAGAAAAATTACCCACATCGGTTTTTGAAATACTCCAAGAAAAAAACGTCTCAGAAAAAACGTGAGCAATTGCTGGGGTTGAAGAGTAGTAAAAACTCCAGACAATCTTCTCCAGATCGTGTGAGGCACATCACTCCATTTGGCTCTCAATGGAAGGAAGCTTGAGCCATTCTTGACAAACATTGGCACATCGTGACCCAATCCCTCCTAGCATCAATTGTTGGCCCAAAACCTTCCATGGTTTCGAAAAGGGCCAAAAATCTATCTGATGAACTTGTGAATTCCGCATATATAAAATCATCTCCACACATGTGGCTTACTTATTTACCACCATTAAAAGGAATGTACCCCTTTAGAAGATGCTACATATGCAAGTTTGTTGATAGAACAGACACAATGCGAACCATCAGAACACTTATCAAATTAAACACTTTATCAATTGCAATACCTCTCGGGTCCTGTATACTGTATGATAGAGCAGGGCTCAAAAATTCAAGTCCTGAGCTACTAGCCAGGCCTTAAGAGTTGGTTGCCACCAGTTGCCTCACCCAACCCCTACCCTGCCCCGCCGCTAAACACGCCCTCATAAATTATCTCCTGAAATGACACTAATAAATGTTTTATGCAGAAATAAGTTACAAAAATAAATATAACCAACAACTTTATCAGTGCCCATCGGTGCAACATATCAGTGCAGCTTATCAGTGCCCATTAGTGCCGCCCCATCAGTGCTGCCTCCCCAGTGCCCATCAGTGCTGCCTCCCCAGTGCCCATCAATGCAGCCTCACAAGTGCCCATCAATTTGGCCTCACCAGTGCCCATCAATGCAGCCTCACCTGTGCCCATAAATGCAGCTTAATTAGTGCCCATAAATGCAGCCTAATTAGTGCCCATCAATGCAGCCTAATCAGTGCCAAACAATGCAGCTTTACCAGTGCCCATCAATGCAGCCTGATCAGTACCCATCAATGCAGCCTCACCAGTACCCATCAATGCAGCCTGATCAGGGCCCATCAATGCTGCCTGATCAGTGCATATAAATGCAGCTTTACCAGTGCCCCTCAATGCAGCCTCACCAGTGCCCATCAATGCTGCCTCACCAGTGCTCCTCAATGCAGCCTGATCAATGCCCATCAATGCAGCTTTACCAGTGCCCATCAATGCAGCTTTACCAGTGCCCATCAATGCAGCCTCGCCAGTGCCCCTTAATGCAGTCTGATCAGGGCCCATCAATGCAGTCTGACCAGTGCCCATCAATGCAGCTTTACCAGTGACCCTCAGTGCAGCCTCACCAGTGCCCATGAATGCAGCCTCACCAGTGCCCATCAATGCAGTCACATCAGTCTAGCCTGATCAGTGCCCCTCGATGCAACCTCACCAGTGCAGCCTGATCAGTGCCCATCAATGCAGCCTCACCAGTACCCATCAATGCAGCCTCATCAGTGCAGCCTGATTAGTGCCCATCAATGCAGCCTGATCAGTGCCCATCACTGCAGCCTGGTCAGTGCCCATCACTGCAGCCCCAATGCAATGCAGTGGAATTGGAGGCATGGGTATGATAGATTGGGGGGGTGTGGAATTGGAGGCATACGTATGATTCAGACCTATGCCTCCAATTTTACCTTCCCGCCCCAATCCATTATACCTATGCCTCCAATTAACCCCCGCCCCCCTCCCCAATCCAGCACATCTATGCTCTAAATCCCCCCCTTTCCTCCCAGGACACATCTTGTTCAGTCCCCCATTCAATGCCTCCAACCCCCTCAAGCACACGTTCTGCTTCCAATCACAGCACACTGTCATAGTTACCATTCTCCTGCAGCCACAGGGGGTCAGGCATCGGTGCACACTGAGGGTGGACGGAGAGGGTTTGAGCCCACCCACTTAGGACTGCCTTGAGACATGCACCACCCCACTCCTTAGATGTGCAGCAGGAGGGAGGGGGAGAGCTACATGTGGCTGACTGTTCCTATTGAAATGCCCGTACTGCGAGCCTGGACGGGGATGTGCGGCAGGAGGGATGTGGAGGGGCAGTTCCAGGGCAGTTCCAGGTGGCTGACTGTTGCTATTGAAATGCCCACGCTGCAAGCCTGTGTGGGGGAGTGGGGATGTGCGGCAGGAGGGAGGTGGAGAGGGGCGGTCCCAGGTGGCTCATTATTCCTATTGAAATGCCCACGCTGTGAGCCTGTGTGTGGTGGGGGGCATTGGCTATACATTCCCATATTTTCACTCGCACAATGTGAGCAGGCCAGTGGGAATTTTGAGGGCGGTGATAGAATGTCCGTGCCATATGATACCGTATATATGGGTAAAACCAAACGCCTGCTTAAGGTTCACATTGGAGAACATCTGTCCAGCATCCGAGCTCCCGATGATGAGACTCCATTAGCTGAACATTTTTCGAAATATCATCAAGGACAGCTGACTGGATTACAAGTTAAGAGAATATATGCCCTGAAACTACCTGCTAGAATGGGTGATTTTAACACCATCCTACTCCAGAAGGAAAAGGAGTGGATTTTCCGACTGCGAAGTCTCACTCCGAACGGGTTAAGCATTGAGCTTAATCTGCAAGCTTTTCTAACCCCATAGCTAGCATTGATCACAGCGAATGAGGGAAGTGAAGACTACCACCTGTCATGACCGGGACACACCAATGCCCTGGTCTGTTTTCTTGGTAACCTCAGAGTCATTGAATGTCTGTCCTTGTTTGGTTTAAATCTATGTCAGTGCTTAGACCCTGTCTTTATTCCACACTGATTACTATTGCCTTTCTTCCATTGACAGGGAACTATCTGATCAATTTTATGGCTGCACGTTGTATATAGCCGTGTGATTAATGTACACCTAAATAGTAAAATGTACAATGTATATGATTTTGATATCTTTTTGC
Organism: Glandirana rugosa; assembly: GCA_018402905.1. Taxonomy (NCBI): domain Eukaryota; kingdom Metazoa; phylum Chordata; class Amphibia; order Anura; family Ranidae; genus Glandirana; species Glandirana rugosa. Next base: position 695,159 of record BLSH010334045.1, on the reverse strand, counting down.
ACTTGCATCAATCTAAGGTGACCACAAGATGGTGAAATACTTGAGCAATCTTAATAAAGTCAACAGTTTAGACCCCTGAGGGTGTTAATATCGACAACATGATGGGTGGAATTGATGTCACCGGATACCCCCTGCGGGGGTCATCTCTGAACCTTTATAAGACACAGGGATATAGGTGTCACCCCATTGTGATGAAACCCACATAGCCTGTGGGTGAAAAACGTCAGTGTTGTGCCCACGCACACCTGCCATCCAGACCATGCCCGGGCGATCTACCATCTAGCCGCCCACATCCATCTGCATACACTAGAGGTGAGACCTTCGTAACCGGATACAGGAAGTGAGCAGCCGGCCGACGCTCTGTGTACCTGGCTTTGGATGAGGAGCTACAGTGTGGTGGAGCCGACAGTACTAATATACATACGTGGATGGACATCAGTGAGCTGACCCTCCGGCACATGAAAGATCTTTCTGCCAGCAAAATGTGAGTCCCGCTAACCCTGCTGGGGATTAAATTACATTAAAGAGCATTGAATGCGTGGGCCATTTGTTTCTTCACAGGCCAGCAGTGGGGACAGGGGCCACTTTCTATGCTCTGGCTATATACTCATGACTCCGGTCACTCGTCAATCTCTGGATATGAATTTCTAGATTAACTGTTTCCCACCTCCAGCCTCATCATTTCAACCATCTTACCCATATTTATATGTATCCCAGCGCTTGCCGTCTGATCACTTGGTCCTGTTATACAAGTAGCAGAGCCAGTAATGGTGTAGACCTATTTGATTTGAGTATATATCTTGATCCCTAAGTTCGCTTCCTCATCAATGCTACACTGTGTATTTACACTTGTTTTAATTCTGAGGACTGTATTTACTGTTTCTGGGTTGATAGCGGGCCTGGATATTGCCAAGTAAGGCACATAGTACTTTGATTGCGTGTGCCCCGCAGGGTTTCCCAGGACCCAGTGAGGCCTCTCAAATACCTTATATTATTTGTGATATACTTACTGTGAACTGTGGATGGATGAGCATGAATGTGATCCCGGGTGTGCGTCTTTTAATAGACAACGTGGTCTTTTTTAGCTTTTGCAATTACCTATTGTATATGTCTTCTGAGTGTTTTGACTTTGCAAATTTTTGAATAAAGTTTATTTAAGGAGTATTCCGCAGACTGTTCCTATTCCTCTCTTGAGGTACGGACCGCTTAAGGGATTTCTTTAAATTTTCCTACTTTTTTGGTTCTTGGCTAATGTTGGTCCTTTATGGGTGAATTCCACCCAAACTTGGGTGAGTAAGCACTCCAGAAACAGACCTGACTAATTGTATTTCAGTCCCTAGGTCCGTGATCCGCCCCTTTACCCTTTTCCCTAATTTTGATGTAGTTAATTGATCTGGTTGAATCTCTCTATGAGCATGTTTAAAACGATATATAGGTTGACACGATTACAATAGGTTTTGCATGATCGAATACTATCTGTCCTGTTTATTGCTCAGATAGTTCATTAATATTCATGACGTTTGTCATTGGAGCAGATATAGAGGAGGAGATCAGGCAGACCTTCTCAGCCGGCCCCAGGGAACATGTGCCTACTGATGAGGAATCTATTTAAACAACATAAGAAGTTGATTATAAAATAGTCAAATAGAAAATGGGACATTTTGTCTCTACATCGCAAAAGGCATAATCCCCTGTGGTCTGCGAGAGAGGGTAATTCCAGCTGAACATCTCCATAATGAAAGATTTTTGATGAAATGGAAACAGGAGTGTAGTACATTAACCATGGGTTAAGTGTGATGAAATTAATTGTAGAGGAGGATACATTGCAATCCTCCGAGCTACAGACCCAAATAGATGGCAGCCTAAAGCTGTTGGAAACGTTTAAGGAAAAGCCTAAATTTGAGAGACATAAAAAAATGCTCAAGAAAGAGGTAATTAAAGCTCAGAGGAATTCTTAGACAAACTAAGCAGGCAAAGTTCCAAAGAGATTTGGAAGACTGGGCTAAAGGCGAAATCTTTTATCTGATCAAAACCAGGGGACATACTGGCTCAAGAAGAGGCCGGAATAGGTCAGCTAAGAATCTGGAGGTGTCCATAATATATGAGAAAGTGAGGAAGTGACAGATAGGACTATTGTTTTTTTAGACAAAGAACGGTGAAGGAAATCCTAAAGAAACACAAGAGGAGGAAAAGAAGGAGAAGGAAAAGGAACATACAAGAGAGGGGTGAACAAAGAAGTGACCAGAACAAGCATGCAAAGTCAGAGGAGAAAAAAGATATGGCCATCCCTGAACCAAATGATGATCTACCTAACAGGACCAAACCTGATGAAGATACCAATACAATTATCAATCTGTCCAATTTTGCTCTACAAAGAGACATAAGAAATTGCTCCATAAAGGGCTCTCCTTCTCACAGACAGGCATAATGAATCAATTCAACAGGAGCCTGTTGATGGAAGGTGTATCTGAAGCAAGTCCATCAACAGGCCCCTGTTGATCAGGTCGAAAGTAGCCAAGAGAAGGAGGCCCTTGACATTCTCACCTCTCTAATAACAGAAAATGATGAACATGACCAGATCTCCCCTACTCCTTCAAGCCCCTGGAAGAGAAAGGGCCAACCTCCCCATAAGATCTACAAAAATGCCACCATTCTGAAAGAACCGAAGGCAAGGTGTATTCCTTGACTTGGTACAGGAAGATCTAACCAAGATAGACTGGAAAGGAATAAACAAAAATTATAACTTAGACCAGGTGGAAAGCCAAACTCTTGAGTGCTAAAAGAGGCTTCTAATCTTGTTATTAAGAAGAGCGATAAAGGAGGAAATGTGGTATTATTGTCAGCTGATAACTATGAGAAGCAGATACGATGCCAGCTTGCGGATCAACTAACGTATGAAAAATTAACAGGCAACCCTTTCACTCTTATAGTGAAATTAATTTCAAATTACACTTTGCCTTTGAAGCCATCCTCCTAGCCAAAAAGGAGCATGTATACCTAAAGGTGGGTGAATTTAATACCCCCACCATTTATATCATACCAAAGATACACAAATTCCTGGAGAATGAGCCAATAAGACCGATCATCTCTGCATTAACAGGCCCCCTAGAACGTATTGGAAAGTATATAGATGCACTTCTTAAAGGGATGATTGTGAAACTGGCCTCATATGTTCAGGATACGAGGGATGTTGTTGGTATGCTCCTTTAACCTACAACTAGTTCTGACTATTAACTAGACATGTGCAGTTCATTTCGTTCTGAATTAATATTCGGACAAATGTTTCATTATTCAGAGATTCGGATATATCCGAATCTCCGAATTACAGTACAAACAAAGTTTACCGAATATTCCGAATAACGAAACAAAATTCGTCTGAATTTTAAGAAATTCTAATTGAAATTTGAATCAAATTTTACATCACATTCTTTTCTAATTTGAACTGTAAACATACTTCTGAAATTAAAGACTGTGTGTGTTATTAGAGGACCATTTTGAAATAATGCTGCTTTTGTTAAGCCAAAGGTGATGTAAAGGGTCATTGCAATAATTTCATGAAGATTTTCTTTTGTTTGTTCACTTTGCTGCATTAGAATTTTCGTTTGGACCAATTCGAAAAATTTATCGATTTGAACGTTCCGAATTGAAAAAAATCAGTAAATTCGAAGAAAATTTGAATATCGAAACGAAACAAATTTTTTCATCATGCACATGTCTACTATTAACTTACATCACCTTATTGCCGGAATCACCCCATCAGCCACGCCCAGATCTGCGGTGCAGAGAACAATGTATACAAAAGTGACACAACACATATGGATTCTACACACTGTTTGTCAGGATCTTAAACACACAGGAAGAGATGGGCGTTATTAATTTTTTTCCACCAATAAGGGGTACATGTTCAAATGACATGTTTCCTTTACTTATTCAATCAACCAATTATAATGATACATATATTTAGAATTCTTTACATATCTGTAGCTAAGCAAACTATTATGCCACTTAGAATATATAAAAAATCCCTATGGTTTCCAGACACAATATATTTAAACCTTACTGCTAAGCAAAATAATATATTTAAAGGAGTAGTTCAGCCTTGGGTTCCAATAATATCACCCAAAACAGTGCAGACATTAGGGGGGCTTTTTACAAGACCCTTTTAACCACCTCTTTTGTCACGAAAAGTGACAATTACAAACCCTGTTGCCCTTAACATTCACCTGTATTACTTTCACATAAATGTACCACCATCCCAAGCATGTAAAAATAGAGAACAATAAACATATCAGAATTAGTGGGTATCAAGATCTTGGCTGTATAACAATTGACCGTGAAATAAAGGGGAGGGGACTTGAAAGTCCATTAAACCAAGAGGGAATCCATATTATTAACCCCCTTAGCGGTATTCCCGAGCGTGCCTCGGGGTGGTTTTTTCATGCTAGGATCGGTATCTCCGAGTCAAGCTCGGGGTAGATGTGCAGAGCCTGCAGCGGGGTTCCTTACCTTCTCCTGGCGATCCAGCAATGATCTCCCATTGCTGTGATCGCCGCCGGGATCCCCGCCGCGCCGTCTGTCGCTCTGGTGACTTCCTGGTTCCGTTCCCTGCAGCAGCAATGGTGCATGGGAGTGGAACTGGGAGGGAAATTCAAATGTTGCACAAACACAAACACATAATAAGGAGGTGATGCAATGTAATCTGAGAGGATTACATTGTATCACCTTAGTATCAGACACAGTGCCCTTTCAGTGCCCCTTGCCATTGTCCTTTGTGACAAATAAAACCCTTTGAAAATGGCATCAAAAAAGCGCTGTCCTACAAATGCGCTTTTGGTTCATCTGAGCGACTGCGACAGCGGCAGCGACACGGAGGTGCTCGCAGAACAGAGCAACAGTGAGTCGTGGGGAGATTTGTCATCTGACTCTGACACCGACACTGATCCAGAAAGTGACAATGCCGATGATCCCGCACCTGACCTAAGCGATGTGCGCACTTGGTGCCCTATAGACAGCGATGCGGACCAGGCAGCGCCCCCGAGATTCCGATTCACTGGATCTCCTGGGATGAAGGTTGATGTGGAGAGTGACAACCCTCTGGCATACCTGAAATTATTTCTTACTGAGGAGGTAATTTTAAAAATCGTCACAGAAACCAACCGCTACCATGAGCAGCAATCCGCTACGCTGTGTGCCAGATTTTCCAGATCCAGAAAATGGGAACCTGTCACTAAAGAGGACATCTGGCAGTTTCTGGGACTCATCATCCTTTAGGGGGTGGTGGGGAAACCGCTCCAGAAATGGTATTGACCACCAATAAGATACTGGCCACTCCATTTTTTGGCACCGTGATGTCCGAATACCGTTTTTGCACTCATCATGAAGAATTTACACTTCGCCAACAACGAAGAGTTTGATGAGGCCACGCATCCTGCGCCCAAACTAAAAAAAATCTGGGAGGTGTGCCAAATGATTGTCACCAACTTCCAGCGGACCTAAGTGCCAGAAAGGGATGTCAGTGTGGACGAAAGTCTGATGGCCTACAAGGGACGCCTGAGCTGGATACCGTTTATTGCATCCAAAAGAGCACGGTTTGGCATCAAATTTTATATGCTCTGTGAATCATCCACCGGATATATCTGGAATGCGGTCATTTACACCGGTAAAGGTACCAAGTTCAATCCCAGGTACAGCCGCTATGGGATGGCCACATCATCTGTCCTTTCACTGCTGGACCCATTGCTGAACCAGGGATATTGCGGGACAACGGACAATTTTTACACATCTCCGGAACTTTACGAGGTTTTGCTCCTAAACAAAACTGATGGGTATGGTACCGTTAGGCTAAACCGGCGTGACATGCCATCAATGTTTGGCAAGAAAAAACTAAAAAAAGGAGAGATGGTTGCCTTTCATAAGGGTAAAATGATGGCAATGCGATGGCGAGACAAAAAGGACATGTGTCTCATGAGCACCGTGCACAGCACCTCACCTGCCATGGTCCGCACAAAACACGGAAAAGATGTGCTGAAGCCGCAAGTCGTGATCGACTATAATCACACAATGGGAGGTGTCGACCGAGCCGATCAGGCAATGACATTTTACCCGGCGATGCGGAAACAACAGAAGAAGTATTACAAAAAGATTTTCAGGCATCTCCTTGAACAATGCCTTTGGAACGCCTATATCCTTTATAAAGCAAACACTAACATACCTCTTGTTCATTCTGACTTTATCTGGAAGGTGGCTGAGCAGATTTTTGTCAACCACCTGACGCCATCAGTATCTGCTAACAGACCCGGACGACGCGCTGTTGACGTTGGCAATCCAGAACGTCTGACAGGTCGTCATTTTGTAGACTTCGTACCGCCAACCGCAAGAAAGTTAGCGCCTACCAGGATGTGCGTCGTTTGCTGTTCCAAGAGAGATGGCAATGGAAAAAAAGTCCGAAAAGAAACAAGGTACTATTGTCCTGATTGCAACGTCGGACTTTGTCTAGTTCCATGCTTCAAACTGTTTCACACTCAGGATGTGTATTGAATTTCTTTGTTTGACAAATTTCATTATTTTTCATTGCATTATTGAATAAAATTATATTATTGATTAGATTATAATTCATGCATTTGTGTTTCAAATTTATCACATCTGGAATGTCTACTAGAGTCTTGTTTTGGTCAGGTTTAAGTAAGTAATTACTAAGTATTGCAGGCCTATAATACATATCACCAAATTTCCATGCAAAAAATTGTACCGCTTTTGGTACAAAATTCCAGACAGAATCATACTGCCAGGGAGGTTAAAAGATATATCTTGTTAATTGATAGACATGTGCACTGCCAAAAAATTTGTTCATTTTCGTCTTTGAGGTTTTTTTCCGGGTCATTCGTTATGATCGCAATTTGTAAATTCGTACATTCGTAAATTCGTACATTTGAAAATTAGTGATTTCATAAATTTGCAAATTCCGTAAATAAGAAAGAAAATTCGAAAGAACGAAAATCCAAAAATTTTAAATAATATCTAACTAACTAATAATAGCTAATTATTAAATGATAGGTATTGGAATTTCCTTTCAAATTTGGCTGTTAGTGAACGTAACGAATACAAACTTATCTGAAGTTACGAATTATTCGAAATAACAAATGCCGCATCTAAACAAATGTAACGGAAGGAATTAATAAGAAACAATAATAATAAAAAGTTATTATTATTATTGTTATTTATTATTATTAATTTGTTACATTCCATTTGTTTAGATACGGCATTCGTTTTTTCGGATAATTCTTAACTTTGGATACATTTGTATTCATTACGTTCACTAACAGTCAAATTTGATAGGAAACTCCAATACTTATAGTTTAATAGTTAGTGATAGTTAAGTTATTATTAGTTCATTTTTCGGGCTTTTGAATTTTCAGATTTTCGTTCTTATTTTCGGATTTTAGTTCTTTTGAATTTTCATTCTTTTGAATTTTTCGCTCTTATTTTCGAATTTTCCGATTTTTGAATTTTAGAAATTATGAATTTACGATTTTTTAAATATTCGAATTTACGAATATTCAGGAAAAATTGTTAAATGGGTTTTCATTCATTCGGATATTTCCGAATTACCAAATTTGTCGAAATTCGTTAAAAAATTAATTCGGAACAAAACTAATTGCACATGTCTATTAATTAACACATAAATTACACAATGCCAATATTAAGTTACTTCCCTTTTTCTTTCTTAACCAGTTCAGCCCCGGAAGGATTTACTCCCTTCCAGCCAGAGCACTTTTTGCAATTTGGCACTGCGTCGCTTTAACTGACAATTGCGTGGTCGTGCGATGCTGTACCCAAACAAAATTGACATCCTTTTTTTCCCCACAAATATAACTTTCTTTTGGTGGTATTTGATCACCTCTGCGGTTTTAATGTTTTGCACTATAAACAAAAAATAGCGACAATTTTGAAAAAACCCAATATTTTTTACTTTTTGCTGTAATACATATCCAAAAAAATATATAAAAAAACAAATTTATTCATCAGTTTAGGCAGATATATATTCTTACTCATATTTTTGTTAAAAAAATGGCAATATGCCTATATTGATTGGGTTGCGCAAAAGTTATAGTGTCTACAAACTATGGGAATAGATTTATGTAATTTTTTAATTTTTTTACTAGTAATGGCAGCGATCTGCGATTTTTAGTGGGACTGTGATATTGCGGCGGACAGATCAGACACTTTTGACACTTTTTTGGGACCAATGACATGTATACAGTGATCAGAGCTTTAAATAACCCCTGATTATTGTGTAAATGTCACTGGCAGGGGAGGGGTTAACACTAAGGGGCGATCAAAGGGTTAAATGTAATATATTCAATATTTCCGTGCTTAGGATAACTGGAATGTGAGACTGCTGCCTTCCCAGAATACCTTACAAAGTAGGGTATACAAATAAAAAATTAATAAAAGGAAGTAGCGCTGTCTCTCAAACGTGTCAACTGAGGGTACCAGTATGTGCACAAATTGTAAATATATGCTAAAATAATAAATTCTCTCAAATATTACTAAAACACCAAGGCAATATATAAAAAAACCACATGCAATATATAAAAAAACTTCCAAGTGCAATATGCAATTCGATATATACTGTGCTCTGTTTCTCATAAAATTGTGCTTATGGATCGCAAAAATGCGATAAATAGTGCTTTATATATATATATATATTCAACATCAATAAATATATAGTTCATTTGTGTATTTAGTCCATAAAGAAAAAAGTAACTTTAGTCTTTACTCTTTTGTGCTTGAAAAAAGGTGACTTCCACACATGCTCCCCCTCCTGTGTCCCCACTCACCAAAAGGCTGCACCCCTGCAGGGGTATCCCACATGTAACCAGTGTGTCTTTCACTCCTGGGCTCCGGATGGATACTGTTCATCAAGGACAGGTCCTTAACTCATAGGGCAACCGTCAGGTAGCATACCATATGCAAGGAAGTACAGAGCCAAATATAGCGTGATTCCGTTTAAAAAAACATTTATTGGTAGCCAAAATAGCATTAAAAAGTTTAAAAGCAGTCCCAGTTATCAGGTTGTACACATGAATGTATTGCACAAGTTCTGCAGCGTCCACTGCTATTGAGGAAGGTTAAGACTCCTTCCGTCTCCGCTGGCTTGCGTTCCACCGACAACAACCAACAAAACCGGACGTGACGTAAGGGTTAAATGTGTTCCCTGGGATGTGTTTCTAACCGTGTGGGGGTCTGGGCTGTCTGGGGGAGGAGAGTGATCGCTGCTCCCATATACTGGGAACATACAATCACTTTCCTCTCCCCTGTCAGAACGGGGATCCGCTTGTTTACATACACAGATCCCCATTCTGTCACTACCAGAGAGCGATCGCGCTGATTGGCTCCCCCTGCTAGCGTGTGAGCATGTGAGTGCACCTCCGGCGACACGCACATGTGCCCAAAATACTCACTTCTGCGGCCGTTGTCAGGTGTGCTGGCGGGGGCTTGGTACTGACAGGACGTACTACTGCAGCCATTGTGCTGCTCGTCGTGGCTACTGTGGCTCAAGTATTTCTTTCTCTTTTTTGACTTTAGGAATTTTGGTATGGTGGCTCTCCTCCCTATTCCCCAGTTTGCTGGGACTTTGTTGGGGCTAGGTTCCCTGCGTTGGAGGTTTGGATGTGCCCGTTGTTGGCTTCCCTACCCACCACCTCTATAATTCATGACTTTTTCCTTTGAGTTATATATATATTCATAGTTACCCTGTCTCAGCCAATCCTCGCCTTTGATCATCTTTGATCTTTTTATCAGCGATGTGTGTGTATATACATACCGTATACTCCATTACTCCTCATCATCTTGTCCTATGGTTAATCAGAATGTAGCAGGGTTTTTCTTTCTGCCCCATGAGATGCTAATCCCTCCTCTTAGTTGAGACCATCCCTGAAGAAGAGCTGCTATTTTCTGTCTCAGAAAATCTCGAAACGCAGTGGATGCTCTCCAGTTCCACCATCTCAGGAGGTCCCTCTCTTTTACATCCAGCTCATATGAACATGGTTTTATGTTTTGTACTGTGTATACCGATGTATCTTCTCTGTCAATAACATTTTATCGTTAACTTGAACCTTGTCTGTTTAAGGGCTTCCTTTTGTATTTTGTATTTCATATTATGCAAAACCTCCTTTTATTTGCAATAATAATATGTTCTGGTTTGCATAATAACCCTGGTCCATTATTGCCTTCAAAATCCCTTTTTTGGAGGAAAATTTCTGTCTGTGGTTCGCACAGGAGAGCCATGTTGCCGCCGTTAATCCACGGCGAGTGGTCGGCAACTGGTTAACCACCACCTCTTTGGCATAATGCCTGGAAAACATATTTCAAAATCTCTTGCTACATCTACTTCTGCAATCAAACCATATCCTCCCCCTTTTTTTAATAGCGAGAATTAATTATATTTTATTGATTGTAATAACTTTATCCACCTCTTAACCACTTGCTTACCGGGCACTTAAACCCCCCTCCTACTTTGAATGACAATTGCGTGGTCATGCAACACTGTACCCAAATTACATTTTTATTATTTTTTTCCCCACAAATAGAGCTTTGTTTTGGTAGTATTTTATCACTGCTGGGTTTTTTATTTTTTGCTGAAAAAATGAAAAAAGACCCAAATTTTCAAAAAACAAAACAAATGTCTTATAGTTTGTTATAAAATTTTGAAAACAGGTCATTTTTCTCTTTCATTGATGTGCGCTGATGAGGCAGCACTGATGGGCACTGATAGGCTGCACTGATGGGCACTGATAGGCTGCACTGATAGGCGGCACTGATGGGCACTGATAAGGCGACACTGCTGGGCACTAATAGGCGGCACTGGTGGGCACTGATGGGTGGCACTGATAAGCGGCAATGATAGTTGGCACTGATAGGTGGTACTGGTGGACACTGGTAGGCACTGGTAGGTGACACTTATAGGCAGCACTGAGAGGTGGCACTGATGATGAGGCACTGATGGGCACTGATTGGCAGCACTGATGGGCATTGATAAGTGGCACTGGTGGGTATTGATAGGTGGCACTGCTGGGCACTGATAGGTGGCACTAATGTGCACCTGTAGGTGGCACTTGTGGGCAGTGTTAGATGGCACTGAAGGGCACTGCATAGCAGCAGTGCCTCTCCATGTGCGTGGCCGATGTCCCTGTGTATTCAGCCAGTGATCGGCAGAATACCGCTCTTTTGTTTACATCACGTGATTAGCTGTAATTGGTTGACAGCTGATCACGTGGTAAGGGGCCAGCACCGATCTGTGATCAGCAGAGTCTTGTTGACTCGGTGATCACAGAGTGTGCTGCGTGTGTCCCTCAGGGGGCGTGCAGGCGGCTCGTGCACGGGAAGACGTCGTCCCGGCAATTCAGGTCCGCGCTGTAGCCGTATTTCGGCTATAGCGCAGACGCGAAGAGGTTAAGTACAATATAACTAAACAGGCTTATTTCAAATGCTAGATTAAGCTTTTATCCCAAAAGTAAAAATAAAACATTTTACAACCGTGAAGCATTGTCACAATTATTCCAAACATATAATTTCTCTTAATTAAACATTTACTTTCCCCCTCCAGAAAGTCTAGAATGCGCTGAATAGGGAGTGCAAATGTGCCAATATGTACTCTAGGGTGATATATATACAGTGCCTTGCGAAAGTATTCGGCCCCCTTGAACTTTGCAACCTTTTGCCACATTTCAGGCTTCAAACATAAAGATATAAAACTGTAATTTTTTGTGAAGAATCGAATTAGATCGTAAACTTTATTCGGACAAATCAATATAACATGAATTGGAGAAGCGCAGACGCGATATCGGCTTTATGCCGATGTCGCGCCTGGACTTAACGGCCCTGCTGCAGAAGGGCACGTGCTCGGCGGACGTGCGGGGGACTCCCTGTGTGCGTCGTGTGAGACACTAGTGGCTCAGTTGTTCTGAGACGACTAGTGTCTAGCCACGACCGGGGAATGGTGCACTAGTCGACAGTTGGTTAATGTCG
>BLSH010334045.1:663745-675771 GCA_018402905.1 Glandirana rugosa | reverse complement strand
GAAATGGGGATAGGGAAATAACAATAATCTTTCCCTTACAGCAACAGCAGGAACCTGACCCTATAGCAGTTTGATATGATTTTAGAACAATAATCTGTCCCTTACAGCACCAGCAGGAACCTCTCCCTATAGCAGTTTGATATGATTTTAGAACAATAATCTGTCCCTTACAGCAACAGCAGGAACCTCTCCCTATAGCAGTAGGAGATGATTTTAGAACAATAATCTGTCCCTTACAACACCAGCAGGAACCTCTCCTATAGCAGTTTGATATGATTTTAGAACAATAATCTGTCCCTTACAGCAACAGCAGAAACCTGACCCTATAGCAGTAGGAGATGATTTTAGAACAATAATCTGTCCCTTACAGCAACAGCAGGAACCTGACCCTATAGAACTAGGAGATGATTTTTAGAACAATAATCTGTCCCTTACAGCAACAGTAGGAACCTGACCCTATAGAACTAGGAGATGATTTTATAACAATAATCTGTCCCTCTAAGCAGTAGACTCTAACTAGTCCAGTCAGATTGTTCTGTAATGCAGGATGAGATGTTATTAGATCTGCAATCTGTCCCTAAAAGCAGTAGTAGTAGTAATCTCTACCTAGTCCACAATTAGATTGTTCTGTAATGCAGGATGAGATGTTATTAGATCTGCAATCTGTCCCTCACAGCACCAGCAGCATCCTCTCCCTACACTAGCCTGAGAGCATATGACATGCAGCACTACGTGACTCCAGCTCATACAGAGGCTGGGTCACATGATGCACTGGCCAATCACAGCCATGCCATTAGTAGGCATGGCTGTGATGGCTTCTAAGGGCAAACCAGTGACCCTGCAGCTATTCAACAAGCGGGAGAAAAATACCAGAACCCAGAACCCGAACCCAAACTTTTTTTCAAAAGTTCGGGTTTGGGTCCCGAACACCGCAAAGTTCGGTACGAACCCGAACTTTACAGTTCAGGTTCGCTCAACTCTAAGCTTAACCCTTTGAGGACCAAGGGACGTATTTGTCCCATGTTTTATAATTATTTTATATTGATGACGGTAATCTTATGATCCTCAAAGGGTTAAGGGTGGCAAAAACATGTCTCTACTGTACATTTTTACCTGCCAAATGCACCTCTAAATGAAGCCTTAGTGACACTTTAAATAAAATACAAAAAAGGATGAAAGAAGTATTCTGTAAGGAAACACCTGTGGCCATTGGAATGCGCGTGTGCGCCAAAACAGCCATTTAAGCTGACAGCACCCAGCAACCAGTGCTGTCCATTTTACAGCATCCCAGTGTTCCGCAGCAATCTGTTCTGAGCTTTTCTGTTTACCTGTGACCCATATCTGCTTGAACTCTGCCTGCACCGACCCCTCACTTGCCTAAGACCATTCTCCTGCCTGACCCCTTTGTACTTCAGTTGCCCGCCTGTTGCCGAACCTGCCTGCATCTGACCACCTGACTGCCTGCTCCTCCTGTACTGCTCTGCCCGCATGTTGTTGACCTGGCCTGTACCACTACTCTTCAGTCTCGCACGAACCTCTGGACGACATCTCATCACCTTCTGTGTCCGATCCAGCCCTCGTGCCCCACTGCGCTCTAGCACTCCCTGTCTGCTCTACCAGGGGTTCTGGAACCAGGGCCGTAAGAGAGGTTGCTTACTGCATAAGTCAGACTCTACCATCAGGTACATGACATATTCCAGTGCTGCTGATCCTCTGTTGCCTCTTTGCAGCCACTTCCTGCCTGCATGTGTATCCCCTACGGTGACTATTCATTGCTCTGGCGGGTTTCCGGTCACCATGAAATGATGGAGCCCAACTTCACATAAAGAGTGGTAATTGTTGATGGTACTCAGGGCTTTATCAGAGGACATAGAAAAACTTTTAAAGCATATCCAGATGCCTCATCTCCCCTCCTCCACCTCACAGTACACAGCAGAGCTGCACGATTCTGGCTAAAATGAGAATCACAATTTTGTTGCTCAGAATCAAGATTGTGATTCTCTCACGATTCTCGCAGCGTAACATCATCTTTCACATTATACAAAAAAATGGGCTAACTTTACTGGTTCGTTTTTTTTTTTAATCATTAAAGTGTTTTGTTTTTTTTTAAAAATGCGTTTGAAAGACAGCTGCGCAAATACCATGTGACATTAAATATTGCAACAACCGCCATTTTATTCTCTAGGGTCTCTGCTAAAAAAAAATATATAAATATTGGGGATTCTAAGTAATTTTCTAGCAAAAAATACTGGATTTTTACTTGTAAGCAACAAATGTCAGAAAAGGTTTAGTCTTTAAGTGGTTAAATTTCCCTCATCTACAGAATGGAGTATATACCTTTGATCTAAAAGAACCGAGAGATACATTGTCACTTGGCATTGCCAAGTTGCCAAGTTCACATTGTGAACTTGGCAGACTGGCCGGACTTTTTTTTATCTTTTCTTTAACAGCTTAGGCAGAGAATGGCTCGGAGATAAGACAGTGAGGGGAGAGAAGTATCGGCTGCTTCTTGCCAGAATGCGATTTCTGGTCACCATGGCGACCTGGCACCCGGGGTTTGTCAAGGCCTGCTTTACATATCTGTAGCTAAGCAAACTATTATGTCACTTAGAATATATAAAAAACCCTATGGTTTCCAGACACATTGTCTGGTTACATATGCAAGTTCCTCATATTGAGTTTCAATTTGAACACAAGCTTACTTGTTAAGCAACAATATATTTAAACCTTACTGCTAAGCAAAATAATACATTTAAAGGAGTAGTTCAACCTTAGGGTCCAATAACATCACCCAAAACAGTGTAGACATTAGGGGGGCTTTTTACAAGACCCTTTTAGAGGTGTTGGCCAAAATTCATGAAGTAACAGTGCCCCCTGGAACTCTCATTGCGAGAGTAGATGTCGAGTCTCTGTATACCTCCATACCCCATGAGTGGGGCCTACCTGCAATAGCATATTTCCTCGATAAGAACTTTCCTCAAATGGGGAGTCAAAATGAATTTCTACTTGATTTACTGCTGTTTACACTTAGCAATAACTGCTTCCAATTTCTTGGAACCAGTTATAGACAGATTCGGGGTAAGTCTCTGGGTGCACTGTGGGCCTCTGTATACGCTTGTCTCCATTTGGGGTATTGGGAGGAAGAGGTTGTCTATTGCTCGCTAATTTACCTTGGCCATGTTCAGTTATAGCTAAGGTACATTGACGACGTGTTGTTGCTGTGGCAAGGATTTGTTGACACACTGAAGAGGTTCATGGCTGAACTAAATCAAAACAACAGAAACATATGTTTGACATTTAGCTATGACCCATGTCAGATTTCATTTTTAGACCTCCAAATTAGAGTAGAGGAGGGACAACTGGTATCCAAAATGTGCCGAAAAGAGACAGAAGCTAATACTCTATTGAAGGCAACTGGTCATCACCCCAGATTCTTGATCAGGGGCATTCTAACGGGGCAGTTTTTAAGGATCCATCGTACTAGCTCCTTGAAATTGGATTACCAGGATGAGGCAGCCAAACTCTACAGAGTGAGAACTTACCCATTTCGGTTTTTTAAATACTCCCAGAAAAAAATGTTACAGAAAAAAACATGAGGAACTGCTGGCATTGAAAATTAGTCAAACCTCCACACTATCCCTTCCAGACCCTGTGAAGATCATCACGCCATTTGGCTCCCAATGAAAGGAAGTTCGAGCCATTCTTGACAAACATTGGCACATCTTGACATGGCCCCCTCAGATAGCATCAATTGTAGGCCCAAAACCTTCCATGATCATGAAAAGGGCCAAAAGTCTATCGGATGAACTTGTGAATTCCAAATATATAAATTCATCTCCACGCACTGATTTGCTACCACTAAAAGGAATGTACCCCTGTGGAAGATGACACATATGCAAGTTTGTCGATAGAACAGACACATTCTCTGATGTGAACCAAAAGAACACTTATCAAATTAAACACTTTATCAATTGCAATACCTCTCGGATCCTGTATATGATAGAATGTCCGTGCCATATGGTATATGTGGGTAAAACCTAACGTCCGCTTAAGGCTCGCATTGGAGAACATCTGTCCAGAATCCAAGCTCCCGATGATGAGACTCCATTAGCTGAACATTTTCAAAATATCATTAAGGACAGCTGACTGGATTAAAGGTTAAGGGAATATATGCCCTGAAACTATCCACTAGAATGGGTGATTTTAACACCATCCTGCTCCAGAAGGAAAAGGAGTGGATTTTCCGACTGCGAAGTTTCGTTCCGAACAGGTTAATCACTGAGCTTAATCTGCAAGTTTTTCTAACCCCATAACAAGCATTGATTACAATGAATGAGGGAAGTGAAAACTACCACCTGTCATGACCGGGACACACCAATGCCCCGGCCTGTTTTCCTGGTAACCTCAGAGTCACTGAATGTCTGTCCTTGTTTGCGTTAAATCTATGTCAGTGCTTAGAGCCTGTCTTTATTCCTCTCTGATTACTTTTGCCTTTCTCCCAATGACAGGGAACTATCTGAGCAATTTTGTGGATGCACATTGTATATAGCCTGTACACCTAAATGGTAAAATGTACAGTATCTCACAAAAGTGAGTACACCCCTCACATTTTCGTAAATATTTTATTATATCTTTTCATGTGACAACACTGAAGAAATGACACTTTGCTACAATGTAAAGTAGTGAGTGTACAGCTTGTATAACAGTGTTCATTTGCTGCCCCCTCAAAATAACTCAACACACAGCCATTAATCTCTATACCGCTGGCAACAAAAGCGAATACATCCCTACGTGAAAATGTTCAAATTGGGTCCAAAGTTTCAATATTTTGTGCGGCCACCATTATTTTCCAGCACTGCCTAAACCCTCTTGGGCATGGAGTTCACCAGAGCTTCACAGGTTGCCATTGGAGTCCTCTTCCACTCCTCCATGATGACATCACGGAACTGGTGGATGTTAGAGACCTTGCGATCCTCCACCTTCTGTTTGAGGATGCCCCACAGATGCTCAATAGGGTTTAGGTCTGGAGACATGCTTGGCCAGTCCATCACATTTACCTTCAGCTTCTTTAGCAAGGCAGTGGTCATCTTGGAGATGTGTTTGGGGTTGTTATCATGTTGGAATACTGCCCTGCGGCCCAGTCTCCGAAGGGAGGGGATCATGTTCTGCTTCAGTATGTCACATGTCACATGTTGGCATTCATGGTTCCCTCAATGAACTGTAGCTCCCCAGTGTCGGCAGCACTCCTGCAGCCCCAGACCATGACGTTCCCACCACCATGCTTGACTGTAGGTAAGACACACACTTGTCTTTGTACTGCTCACCTGGTTGCCGCCACACAAGCTTGACACCATCTGAACCAAATATGTTTATCTTGGTCTCAGTAATCCATGTCCTTAGTCTGCTTGTCTTCAGTAAACTGTTTGTGGGCTTTCTTGTGCATCATCTTTAGAAGAGGCTTCCTTCTGGGATGACAGCCGTGCAGACCAATTTTGATGCAGTGTGCGGCGTATGGTCTGAGCACTGACCGGCTGACCCCCTACCCCTTCAACCTCTGCAGCAATGCTGGTAGCACTCATACGTCTATTTCCCAAAGACAACCTCTGGACATGACGCTGAGCGCGTGCACGCAACTTCTTTGGTCAACCGTGGCGAGGCTTGTTCTGAGTGGAACCTGTCTTGTTAAACCGCTGTATGATCTTGGCCACCGTGCTGCAGCTCAGTTTCAGGGCCTTGGCAATCTTCTTATAGCCTAGGCCATCTTTATGTAGAACAACAATTCTTTTTTTCAGCTGTTCAGAGAGTTCTTTGCCATGAGGTGCCATGTTGAACATCCAGTGACCAGTATGAGGGAGTGAGAGTGATAACACCTAATTTAACACACCAGCTCCCCATTCACACCTAAGAACTTGCAACGCTAACGAGTCACATGACACCGGGGAGGAAAAATGGCTAAGTGGGCCCAATTTGGACATTGTCACTTAGGGTGTACTCACTTTTTGTTGCCAGCGGTTTAGACATTAATGGCTGTGTGTTGAGTTATTTTGAGGGGACAGCAAATTTACACTGTTATACAAGCTGTACACTCACTACTTTACATTGTAGCAAAGTGTCATTTCTTCATTGTTGTCACATGAAAAGATATAATATATTTACAAAAATGTGAGGGGTGTACTTACTTTTGTGAGATACTGTAAGTGGCATGGGTCTCAGAGCAGAGCGGGGTAAAATTCATGGAAAGATGTAGCCGACAGTGGACTACAGTTACCTGTTTCTGCAGATCACCTCTGTCATTCTCCAACTCTTCTTGTGTCCCTCTAGTGCTGGGCTCTAGTGACTGACATCATATCTCTGAGCCCAGTAGGGAGGATTATGGGACTAGTAGTCTCTTGAGCAGACATTCCGGAGTTGTGGAACTATCCCTGGACTACACATCACAGAGGGCTCTCTGCAACACCAAAAGACCTCTGGGAGAAACTATAAAAGGGCCAGCAGATCCAGCCCGCACTCTCTTCTTCCTGTGCCTCATCGAGTGAACACCTCTCTGCTGCTGTGCAAGGGGCTGCCGCCTACCACGCGGTCCATCTAGTGACTCCAGCCTGGCCCCAGAGGGCCCAACTCTGTTTGCTGTTTGTGAGGCATCACCGCAGCACCACCCCATCAGACAGATCTGACGACAGCCCGTGTACAGCATCTGGCCAGTCATCTCTGTTCGTTCTGCAGACATCTCATCCGGAATCACTGTTCAGGAGGTTCCTATCAGGCTCTTCAGTTGATGAGAGGGCAGCCACCCGCCAGTTACAACTCCTGCCTTGTTATCTTTCTTCGACACTGTGTACAGACGCCTTTCCCATAGAAACACTTTATTTCATTACATAAGACACTGTACATAGACATCTGTACCCTGAAGTACTTTAGCCACTTTTAAGACCGAGCCTCTTTTTGGAGTTCGCCGTTTACAAGTTAAAACCAGGTTTTTTTGCTATAAAATTACTTAGAACACCCAAACATTATATATTTTTTCTCTAACACCCTAGAGAATAAAATGGCAGTCGTTGCAAAACTTTGTCACACCGTATTTTTAAAAAATCAGTTTTTTGATTAAAAAAATAAGAAAACCGTAAAGTTAGGCCAATTTTTTTCCATATTGTGAAAGATAATGTTATGCCGAGTAAAATGATACCCAACATGTTATGCTTCAAAATTGCGTCCGCTCGCGGAATGGCGACAAACTTTGCAACTTAAAAATCTCCATTGGCGATGTTTAAAAAATTCTACAGGTTTTGATTGACAGAGGAGGTCTAGTGCTAAAAATATTGCTCTCGCTCTAACGATTGCGGCGATACCTCACATGTGTGGTTTGAACACCGTTTTCATATGTGGGTGGGACTTAAGTATTTGCTCGCTTCTGCGCACGAGCTCGCGGGGACGGGGAGCTTTAATTTTTTTTTTTTAAATTATTTATTTTACTTTTTATTTTTACACTGTTCTTTTTTTAAAAAAAAATCGATCACTTACAAGAATTCCTATTACAAGAAATATAAGAATGTAGAAATAGAAAAAAGCATGACAGGACCTCTTAAATATGAGATCTGGGGTCAAAAAGACCTCACGTCTCATTTTTACAGTTAAATGCAAAAAAAAAAATAATAATATGAAAAAATGACAGTGCAAAAAGAACGTGACTTGTGACATCGCTACCGCCCTGCCATGTTATGGAGCCAAGTGAACGGCTTCAGCCGCTCACTCGGCTCACGGACACTGGGGGGAGAGGAACCGATCGTCTCCGCCGCTGCCGGCGGGTCTGGTAAGCGGCGAAGATGACCGGAAACCGGCAGGAGGGGGGGCACCTCTCCCGCTGCTGATAAAAGTGATCTTGCGGTGAATCCGCCGCTGAACCACTTTTATCTTACACAGAATCGCCTGCTGAAAAAAAAAAAACCGAGGTTATGGTAGCTATCTGCTACCATAGCAACGGTATTCCACTTCAAACGGGCGCCGTAAAATGACGACGGGCGGTTTTGAGGTGGTTAAGGAATACCACTAGCCAGTTAAGCTGTCCTGCTTAATTTAAAATTGCTGTGTCATATCTTGGATACAAATCAAAGAGCTCCAACTGCCAGTGAAGTTTACTGCAGGCCTTGCACTCTGGACATTGTTGTTTACTACTTGTTAAAGGGCCCCTATCCTATTCTTATTCCATCTGGTCTCTCATTAGGACGTAAAGGTTTACGGCCCGGGATTCCCCTTTAGTGTGGTATCAAATTGCAGTAACTAGTGGATTCTTTTATAATCACCCATTTATTCTCTAACTGTTATTCCACTGTACATACGTGTGTTGTGTGTGTGTGTATATATATATATATATATATATATATATATATACACATTCTGCATCTGTGATTCTGAACTGTAATCAAATGGTTTTGAGGATTTTTCACTTGAGTCTTGGCTGTTATCTAGGACTCAGTTGATTAATATCCTCCTATCCACATTTCTTTGTTCCAGTAAAACCTAAGAGAACATTTTATATAACTTGTGTTGGAGTGTCATTTAAAGGTGCCTGCAAAAATATCTTAACCTAGAGTGTCAGATAGTAAGAAATGGAAGCAATACTGCGCTTAATCCAATGGTAAAAATTAAAAGCAGCTAGCACAACAATAAACCTTATATTGTATGCGTAAAACAGAGATAAAGTGCAGCGCTAATTAATGATAATATTTCAATATTAGTATGTGTACAAGTAGGTTAGTTTATAGAACTGTCCAGATAATTAAAAACTCCAAATAAAATTAATAACTGGCATGAACATAGTCCTGTTGGTCAAGATATTCACAGCTTAGTATCGAGACACACTTCACCAGCCTCAGTGAGATCCTTTACCGGGAATAAATAAAATACCCTTACCAGATATACTCTGGGGAGGCGCCTTATATCAGGAAGACGTTCCAAGGAAAAGATCATCAACCAGCTATGGAACTCGCATCAAGCGAGCTGTGTCCACGACAACCCCACATCCGAGGGAATTACCATACACATAGGGTATCCAGGATAGTATAAACCTTTGGTAGCTGGTAATAGTGCCTATTCTTGTAGATACTTGCACAAAGTTGTTAATTGTATGATGGAGCTCGGTGCCAATATCATCAGGTCTTGGCTTTTGTCTCCAAGTTCTTAAGGCCAGAAGAAATCAGTTCTGTGGGAGGAAACGGGAGCATCTGAAGGAAACCGCACAAAGGTGAGAAGGTTATATAAAATGCATAAAAATAATGACTATGGTGAGAATTCAACACAGGACCTTGGTTCTCCAAGTCAACGATTCTCGCTAAGTTACGAGCTTCCCACCTGCTTTTGCTGCTGTCTCCAGGTGGAGTAGGGTTGCCACATCATCCCTTTAATCCAGGACACATATGAGGCATTTTATATAACCTTCTCACCTTTGTGCGGCCAAGTCTTAAACTGAGTTTTAAATTGTTTCTTTGCCCAATGGCCATTGAGCCATAGCACAATTAGGTCTTGCACACATGGATGCTGAATGTTAGGTGGGCATATTAAGAGGCCCACAGCATGGGTTTGTGGTCGCTGCAAAAAGAAAAAAAAAAATTATTTAAAAAAAAAAAAAAAAAAATGTATTTCTAGTTCATGGCTCCTTTAAGAAACATGTTTTCTGTCACGGGGCTTTAGGCGGGAAACACGTTTTCAGCACGCGTACGAGGCTATATAAAGCCCCTGCATTACTAGCTTCTCCTCAGTTGTCCCGGAATAGGCTTTGCGAGCTCCGGTGTTATATTATTATTTAGTAATACTGAGCTCGCAAGCCGTTTCGGGACATGAAGTCGCTCGTGAGGCAAGTTTTGGAGAAGGCAGCGGCGGATGGAGGGGACGAGGGGCTACGGCGGTGCCTAGAAATGACGGAAGAAGAGCCGGCCTTGGACACAGAGGCAGCCGAAGAATGTGAGGTGTCTGCGGAGCCTGAGCCTGGCCAGACCCAGCTGGCAAGTCCCATACCCGCCCAGCGCTCACCAACCCGCCGGCTTCAGCGGAGTCGGCCATGTGAGCGGCCGGTTTCTTCGGCTGCATCCCGTCAGAAGGCTGCATCACGTCAGGAGATCAGGACCCGCTCACCTGAGGCTGTAGAGGTTGCCGCACCCGCTTTGCAGCGGGCAGGACAGAGGCGGAAGAGAAGCCGGCGGGTTCTTTCACCATCTCCGGTCCGGGTCAGAGAAAGTAGGGGGCGGCCTCCGCCCCCCCTCCCACCGCCTATTATCTCATCACAGGCTGCTTCAGGTGACAGACAAGCTGGAGCAGTGGCATCACAGTCATCCAGGCTGTCCAGGCAGGGGTCTGTGAGGGCCTCTCAGCAAGCAACAGCAGAGCCAAGCACGGCAGGGAACAATCATCCCACGCAAGGAGAAAACATTCCAGTAGTCTCCATAAATTCTGAGTCTATTCAGTCGGGTGAGTCTCAGAGTATTCTAATCAGTAAGTTGATTTCTTCTTTAGAGAAATTTAATGATTCTTTGTCTTCCACAGTAAGGCCTGCAGTGTCTGGTCCTATTAATGTTTGGTCTAACCCTATTCCTTCTAATGTTAATACAGCTGTTCCCATCAGCACTCCTGTGGTTCCTGCTTCCTCTGTGCCTGAAGTTTTCTTCAAAGAGGTTTTACCATGTGAAATGTCACCATTAGGTTTTCACTTGGCCCCTTCTATAAAAGAAAAGATATGGAAGGGTGAATTTGTTGATCTATTATCACTTTTACCTAATTCTAAAGAGGGTCCAAAAAAACTTGACAGAAGGGCTGATGAGGGAGCTGAGGATTATGGTAGACGCCCAGTGAATAAATCTTTTTTCAACTGGTTGCAGTCTTTTTGTATTTTTTCTTCAGTGATGGGTGAAAAGCACCCAGACAGGTGTAGTGGTCTTTTTCAACATTTGGAGCACATACATTACGTCTTTGCCCCACTGAACAAGTAATCTTAGCGTTTCTTTGTTCTCTAATGCAGATGAATTTCTCATTTAATTATATATATAAAACTTTAGCTGGAGTATCGTTTTTTCTTAAATTGTATGGCCTGCCTGCTTGTAACAGTTTTTTCTCAGTGTGACAGGCTTTAAAGGGGTTAAAAAAGACTAATTTATCTCCTGACACACGTAGACCAATATCTTTGGAGATCCTAGCCAAGATTTGTTTGGCTACTTCTATTATTTGCATTTCTGAATATGAAGCATTGCTTTTCCATTCAGCATTTGTCTTGATTTTCTTTGCAGCGCTTCGTATCTTGGAAATGTTGGCAAAAAATAAGCAAGATACGTCAGGTTTATGGTACAATGAGGTTAATATTTTAGATGACAGGGTTATGGTTTTTATTAGAAGATCAAAAACTGATCAAGCAGGAAAAGGTCACTGGCTCTCTTTATATGCTTGTGGCGACTCCATTTTTTGTCCTCTCGCAGTTTTGAAGAAATACCTTTCTCATCGACCAGCATGTGCAGGTCTATTTTTTGTTCATTTAGATGGTCTTCCCCTCACTAAATTTCAGTTCTCAGCAGTTTTTCATCGTTGCCTCAGTTATTTAGGCCTTTCTCAGTTTAAATTTTCCTCCCATTCTTTTCGTATAGGAGCCGCCACAGAAGCCGCTAGATTGAGCCTGAGTGACGGGATTATTATGAAGTTAGGTAGATGGGAGTCTAGAAGGTTTGCCAGTTATATTCGTCCTAACTTGTCTCTTTAATTATAGGTTGCAAGTCTTTCATTTGGATAGTTGGACATTCCTATGTTTATTGGGCTCATAAGCGTGCAGCTCAACGTTGTTATACTTCCAATTTATCCTTGCCTTCGGATACGTTTCGGATTCTCTGGAAAGGTATTAAAGGTCTACAATGGACAAATCTGTTTTTTCATCTCTCTAATTTGTTGCATTCTTGGCCCACTCCATATATTTTAGTAATTCACTTAGGTGGGAATGACGTGGGTAAATTAAAAACGTTAGATTTGATGAGTAAGGGTGGATTCACTTAATGATT
>BLSH010334045.1:603548-619560 GCA_018402905.1 Glandirana rugosa | reverse complement strand
GTTTTGCAGCCAGTGACACATGTGGGGGCAGTTTTGCAGCCAGTGACACAGGTGGGGGCAGTTTTGCAGCCAGTGACACAGGTGGGGTAGGTTTGCAGCCAGTGACACAGGTGGGGCAGTTTTGCAGCCAGTGACACAGGTGGGGGCAGTTTTGCAGCCAATAACACAAGTGGGGGCAGTTTTGCAGCCAGTGATACAGGTGGGGGCAGTTTTGCAGCCAATAACACAGGTGGGAGCATTTTTGCAGCCAGTGACACAGGTGGGGGCCGTTTTGCAGCCAATAACACAGGTGGGGACAGTTTTGCAGAGAACCCCCCTCCCCGAAGTTGGGACAAGTCCCGCACTTAATAGGCAGGATTGTTGCAGAGTTCAGCATGCGGAGAAGCGGGTTGAGAGTCTGCAGAGATTCGGCATATGGAGAGCGGCTGTGTCCCCCTTCGCCGGGCAGTCAGGGTCTCTGTGGAGCGGGAGTAACTTCCGCCGCCACTTTGACCCGCCCCCGGCAACAGCATCCAATCACATTGAGCCGCAGGCTCAGGGCAGCCAATCAGACTGTGTGTGTGCGCCTGTTCAGCACACATATAGATTTTAATGGCTGACCAATCGGCTCACTACTTGGCTGTCAGGGAGCCGAAAAAAAAAGAAAGAAAGTCAACGTACCGGTGCCACCTGTTGGGGGGCGGGCTGACTTTTTCTTTTTTTATCCAGCGGGGAGGTGGCACCCAAGCACTCCTCATACACCAACCGCTGCTGTTTTCACCCATGATTCACACATTTTTAATTAGAAAAAAGGTGTGAATCTTGGGTAAAAGTAATCTGAATATTGAGTAAAACATTCTCTTTTTTTTTACTATATACAGTAGATACATCATATATAATTTTCAATTTCATACTATGTCCTATATATCAGCCCTCAATTTCCACTCCCCTGCTCGCATTTGGCCAGTGGAAATAAGCTGAGGGCAAGTGTTCTAGCTCGTCTGGAATTGACATGCCTGAATTCATTCAAAATTTGTCAATACTTTAATATGATAAACTTCATAATTAATATCACATATACCAATAATATGCTGTTGCTTCTGTTGTACTTACATCCATTTTAAACTGGAGCAGAAAATTTTCTTGAAGTGCTAAAATCCTTGAGATGAAACATAAATAAACAATCAAATTAAATAAATTGAAATAAAAAAATAAAAAGTATTTGAAATAGCGTAGGAAAAAAATTAAATCACAATTTATTTACATGTACATTTTGAAAAGTCTGTACTGCCAATGGTTTGCTAATATTTTATTTGATATGCAGAATATTAAAATGCATTTATAAATGACAAATCTAGATTTGTTTTATAGTAGCACGGATGAAGGCCACAGACAGCCATTAAAAGCTATACTAATCACTCACCATTTATAGTGTCAAAAGAAATATGAATAAGCAAGGTTATGGCATGCAGAAAAAAATGCTATAGGTTAATTGTACTGCTTTTATTGTGATTAATACTTCTCCATGCTTTACTTTCCATATAACATTGAAATTGCTCTGTAAGATCAGATATTTAAAGTACATTTAACAGATTGGAACATTGAAATACTTACTTTGCTAAGTCATTTAGATCCAAACGACCATCTTTATTCTTATCAAACAGATTCATCTAAAAGGCACAAATGATACAGTCAGTACAGTGAAGAAAATGATAAATACAATTTGATGATATGTCAATCTTAAAAAGTGCCTTACTGTTTATTACCAAGTAAACATTGCCAGTGTGAGAGCTGTCATAGGTAGTATTGCTACTCTCTGACCCCCTATATCCAGCTGTGACTTTCACTAAATTTTAAAATCCACTACAGTGCCCATCGGTGCCTCACAAAAGTGTGATAGGTAGTTAAATTAGATTTAAAATGTGTGTCCCTATAATGCCTGATGGTGCTCCCTGCATGTTGGGCCTCTGTATGTGGCCAGGCTGTGGAAAAGCCTCACACATGTGGTATTGCCATACTCAGAACGAGTAGCAGAATATATTTTGGGTTGTAACTTTTGCTATGTACATGCTATGTGTTAGACATATTGTATAAATGGACAACTTTGTGTAAGAAAAATATGTTTTCATTTTCTTTCCACATTTTCCAAAAACTTGTGGAAAAATATGGCATAAAACTCATTATGCCTCATAGAATATATATTGGGGTGTTTACATTCCAAAATGGGGTAATTTTTTGGGTGTTTCTATTGTCCTGGTGCTCCAGGGCCTTCAAAAGTGTGATAGGTAGTCAAGAAATTTTATGCGTAATTTATGCTCCTTGAACACCTGACGGTGCTCTCTGCATGTTGGGCCTCTGCATGTGGCCAGGCTGTGAAAAAGTCTCACACATATAGCCATACTCAGGAAGAGTAGCAGAATGTGTTTTGGGGTGTAATTTGTGATATGCATATGTTGTGTGTGAGAAATAACCTGTTATGACAATTTTATGAAAAAAATAAAAATTAAAAATAAAAATCTTCATTTTGCAAAGAATTGTGGCAAGAAAATTACATCTTCAAAAAACTCACCATGCCTCTTACTAAGTACCTGGGACTGCCTACTTTCTAAAAAGGGGTCATTTGGGGTGGGGGGTATTTGTACTTTCCTGGCTTGTTAGGGCCTCAAGAAAGGAGATAGGCCATCAGTACATCAGGTGTGATCAAATTTTCAATGATTGCCACCATAGCTTGTAGACTCTATACCTTTCACAAAGACGAAATAATATCCACTAATTTGGGTTATTTTTACCAAAAATATGTAGCAATATAAATTTTGTCCAAAATTTATGAAGAAAAATTACTAATTTGCAACATTTTATAACAGAAATGAAGAAAAATGCAATTTTTTACAAAATTTCTGGTCTTTTTGTATTTATAGCGTAAAAAATAAAAAACCCAGCAGTGATTAAGTACCACCAAAAGAAAGCTCTATTTGTGTGAAAAAAAAGGACAAAAAATTCATAGGAATACAGTGTAGTATGAGTAATTGTCATTCAAAATGTGAGAGTGCTGAAAGCTGAAAATTGGTCTGGTTAGGAAGGGGGTTTAAGTGCCCTGTGGTCAAAGTGTATATAAATATTGTCTTTGTACGTGATTGGATTATTTTCAGAACATATCATGCTTTTCATAAAATAATATTTTATACTATTGATTAATTTGATTGCACTCAATAAAATATTGACATGATTCATATAAACAAAGCATTCATATTATTGACCCAGTGGCGGGCTTCATTCAAAGTCCCACTCCCTCTCTTTTTTGTCTATAGCAAACAATAGGGATGGAGGTCTGCTACTGCATAGTATAGGGTGTGTGGGGTCACATTATTCTTTTAGCAGTAAAAAGGGTTCTCCTCTCTGCCGGGAGACCTCTGATCCCAAAACTTTGCATAACAACAACCATTCCACATGTTAGAGTATAGGTTAATGATGAACTGAATCTCATCATGAGAATGAAAGAATTAACAACCCATCTACATGATCGCTACCCAGGCTTTAATGTGACATGGAGCACCTTATTTTGTAGCACGTGGTCTCCCCATTCTCCATGTTTCTCTTGACACACCATAGCCATCTCCATTCCACTTTGTAAGTTTATGTATTTTGAATTGAATCTGTCTCAGATGTTTTGAAGGGGTGAGTCTGTCTCCCATCCCTGTGCACTTTACATGCGTTTATGTTGATAATGTTGCTGCTTCATTGAGACAACACAAATAATTTTATGCACTTGGGTATTACTAATGCACCCATTGGTAACTTTGGGTTGCTCTTCAGAAAATTAAATCAGACTTCAGTGTAAGCTCTATGTTTTCTATAACTGTGGTGCTTATAAGAATGAAAAGTTAAAAAAAAAAAAACTGATTAAAAAAAAACTAATGTAGGTACATATACCTGCAGCAGCCTCCAAAAGCCTGCAGTTACATCTGCATGCCAGGCTGCTCTGATGGATTAAGCTCCGACACTTCAGAATAATATGAAATCTTGGTGCCATCTCTTACTTCCAAGACTGATACTGGCTCATCACTATAATAAGGGCCTCACTGGCAAAGGAAGGGTGGGCAGGCAAGCTCTGGCTCAACCAAAACTTTGCTTGTCAGGACAGGCAGGCATACATAACTGTAGGCTTTTGGAGGCTGCATTGAGTATAGAATATAGGTGCATGTACTTTATACCCAAAGCAGCTCTTTTTACCGACTGATTCATTTTGCAATCAACTAGAAAGGCAGGCACATATGATCATTTTGCAAACCTTGTCTGTGAGTGGTTTTTACTTTGAACATACACAAATATAACCAATAAATAAATAAATATACTATATGTCTACAAAGCTGCAAAAAATTTTAGTGCAACTTACCATAGTATCAGTGTACTCATCCAGTTTATCAGGAGTTATACATTTTTTGTGTTGTGAAAAAAGATCCTGTAGGAAATTCTATGGTAAAAATAAGAATTCAAATTTTTTTTTTTAGTATTCTAGGTTACAATACATTTCAAAATGTTAACTTGCATATCACAAATGGTGCATTTTTATATTTTCCTATGAAATGGAGTGGTGTCTCCAGCTTTCATATTTAGGGGGGGGGCACATGGAGGGACAGGGACAAAAGTAGGGGGGCCAACTATAAAAATTATATATATATATACATATACATACACATACACACACACACACACAGTGCCTTGAAAAAGTATTCATACCCCTTGAAATTTTCCACATTGTGTCATGCTACAACCAAAAACACATTATTTCTTCTACTACCACATAAAGACTGAGTCTACTGGTCTGCCATCCAATTCAGAACACTCGAGTGTGAATGGCTGTGTGACTCACCACCATAGTGCTAGGCCGCTAGCATTATGCAAATTCAACTGTCATACCTTGTACATATATATACACAGTTCTATAAGTTATAAAACTGCACTACTCAAACATGCACTCAAACCACATATTTTACGTTCACATGATCCTGCAGCTAATCTTTCCAGAATATCAACAACAACAATGCAGTTTTAAAGCTGAACTAATAAAAACAAAAAAGCCACAAATTTAACCAGCTCTGTACTTATTAATTAATCAATTACTTTTTGATGCATTCAGTGTAGGTATCTGGCTTAGTAGCCTCTTGCAATCCACTGTATAACAGATCTCGCACTGGTAGGGGGAGAAGCAGCAAAAAGAGCCATATTGTTGTTCTGTTCTACAGTGCTTATATGTTAGCAAGGAGCATGCTGATTTAAGGGAAGAGTTTTTTGCCTGCAGAAGGGAATAATCAGGTCTCCTTATCCTACCAGAAAGTACTTGGCTGTGAAGCAGAGGGGTGCAAATCGCATAACTGAATGGACAGATATACAAATCTTTGGCAGGTAAAAGAGTTCCTTATATGTTTTTCATCTGTGTATTTAGTTGTTACTTAAATTCCCTTTGCTCCCATATGCTCTCTTTGTCCATGGAGGGGAAAAGAAGCATAGTTTAAGCTCCAAGTTGCGACCCATGTGACATCACTGATGTCTAGCAATTTTTTCTCACTTACCCAACACTGCATCAAGGGAAGAAGGTAAGTGACTCACACTGTCTCCATACACAGAAATATTGGATACTCCTCTTTGCTCCTGGCAGCTGAACAGAGCTGCAAGGAAGCAAAGGGAAGGTGAGTCAAAATACGGATAAACGTATAAAAATAAATTTGACTGTACAGAAATTATTTTTTTTCTGGTTCTTACATGGGTTTAGGGTGGTCTTGTATGGCTAATATATTGCCGTTTGTGATGTAGGTACAGTGCAAGTAAGGGTCAAGTTCTCCCACCTAAATTCCTGTTTGCTACTACATTCAGCATTCCGGTACCAACAACCAGGCAGGGGGCAGGGTCAGGGAAGGAAGCTAGCTAGCTCAGTGAGTCACAGTCTGTCTGTGTCACCACCACTGCACTGCACCGCCTTCCCTTCCTTTCTTTCCGCCGCCACGAGGCAGATGCTACGCACAGGCTGGCTCTCCTCAGACTCCTCTGGCTGCAGTGCGTGCGCTGCTCTCCTCATACAGACTGATGAGTCATGACACAACAAACCAGAGTCAGACTCAGTCAGTCTGAGAGGCGCTCACACAGCAGGCTGGGAGGGGAGGGCTCAGGGCAGGAGGGACTCGGAGGCAGAGCTAGCAAGCTGCAGCGAGCCTGCAAACACTGTGTGCAGGGGGTGAGTGAGACTGTGACTCAATGGAGCCTATAAGCAGCGTCAGCACTGGGGCAGCGGCGGAGCACTAATATGTGGCATGAATTCAGTTGGGGGAGCACATGGGGGGGCACACAACAAAATTGGGGGGCTCATGGCCCTAGGAGGCCCCACCCTACCGACGCCACTGATGAAATGTAAAAACATAGATTAGCTTTAAAGAGATGTAGGATGTTGAACAGGTTATAAAAAAAACACACTTTGATCATAATAAGCTGTACCCTTTTTCATATATTCAGTAACTGTAACAGGCTACTATAGACATGTAAAGTTCAGGTGGATTAAGGTGACTGAGTTACCCATATAGCTATAAATACTAGTTAATGTTCCCAACACTCCTTAGACCTGAGGAAGCTACTTGGATGAGTCGTGAAACATCTTAAAAATGACAGAACAAGTTCAGTTATATGTAACTATTAATAGCTATATAATATACTACAATACATTCTTTAAATGCCTGAATGTGTAACATGCTTTAGATGTACAATAATTACTTCTCTTGGTACAATAACACAGCTATTTAAAATTTTGTTCATTCATTGTACTATGGAATATGCCAGAATCAGACATTTTAAAGATGACAGGTGTTATGTCAGCATTGCCACAAAATGGGACAAATTTATTAAAGCGCCAATGAAAAGTACCAGGTTCTTCGGCACCCACAATGTCCAAGAGGGAGTGCTAGCACTGTGCTCCTTTTTTTTGTTTGGCGATGTTTATGTAGAAAGAAGGGAAAGCTGTTATCCATCATACTTTTTTGGAGGGATCTTTAGATCTATTACCTGTTTATCCTGCATCCAAGCAAAATTCAAATATTTTTTTTAAAGGCATCCCTGGTGTGGGATAGAAAATAAAGACTACCCGTTGATTATACTTTATTTCAAATTAAGAACATTAAATTGGTGATCAAATTGGAAAGTCTAACACTTGTGCACTTATTGTGAATAGGTAAGGGTTCTAACTGACCTATTTATCAATATATAGTGGCTGAAACCTGCCTTGTCCAGCTGTTATACACCCCCCTCCCCGCGATCTTAATGCCAACATTCTCTGCTGAATATTTGGGTATTTCAGATTGCCCAATGCTCATCAGAACATTTGAAATATCAATGCTCTTTCAAAGCACCTTATGATGGAGAGAGGTGCTGCAAAATGACCTTTATAAAGTCTTACATCCAGGGGCAGCCCATC
Source organism: Glandirana rugosa (assembly GCA_018402905.1). NCBI lineage: Eukaryota > Metazoa > Chordata > Amphibia > Anura > Ranidae > Glandirana > Glandirana rugosa. The sequence continues at coordinate 612,125 of BLSH010334045.1, read as the reverse complement.
CATTAGGGGCACACAGGCACTGCCCCCCCACCCATGCGCCCCCCCCCCCCCGCGCGCAGGACGCCAGACACATGGATTCCAATGGGGGGGTGTTTTTTTTGAAGCACGTTATTAGAGCCAGAGGCTCTAATAGGCTTCAAAATAGGGTGGGCTTGGGGCGCAGAGCACTGCGAACCGAGCCCACCCAGTTGTGTGATAATAATATTGAATAAATATTCAATATTTTCACACTGATTCTCCTCCCGGCCAATCAGAAAGTGGGTTTGAGACCCATTTCCCGATTGGCCGAAAGAGAATCGTTCAGATTGGCCACTGAGGAGGAGGGAGGAGATGGAAGCCACGGAGGAGAGAATGGGAAGCTGCCCGTGATGCCTGCCGCTTGTCACCTGAAGGAGAAGCCGTCTGTGATGCCCGCAGCCTGTCACCTGAAGGGGAAACCGCCCGTGATGCCTGCCACCTGTCGTCCGGATATTGGTATCACCCTCCTATTGGTCTCTTTGTTTTTTGTCATCCACTTTAATGGAGCATGATCTGTTACCAGATCAAAATGTCTACCCAAGAGATGATACCAGAGAGAATCTAAAACCCATCTTATCCCTAAACATTCTTTCTCAATGTTGGCATAATTTTCTTCATTGGGCTTCAATTTCCAACTGAGGTAAATCATAGGGTGTTCTTCCCCCATGAAAACCTGAGACAACACAGCTCCTAACCCAACATCTGTTGCACCCGCCTGGACCAAAAGTCCCTTGAGAAGTCAGGAGAGTACAACGCTGGAAAGGATTTCCTATCCTTCCGTGGCTTTAGCAAATTCACATGATATACCTGCTCAGGTTTCCATCTTTCTGGTTGGCTAATTTTATAATTCACATCACCCATTTTTCACAACACTTCATAAGGGCCCTGCCATTTAGCTAGGAAAAAAACGGACCTGGGCCCAACAATTGTAAATCCTCTGCTAAACCAACTGGGCTTGAGCCAAATGTTCATTCACAATAGGCAACACTTGCGCAATTCTGTCTTGCATTTCTGCCACATGTTCAATCACACTCTATGAAATCTGACTCTCCCATGTTTTCCTGACAATATCTTATAGCCCCCGTGGGTGTCTCCCATACAGAAAAAGGAGAGAACCCTGTGCTTGATTGGGGAACCTCTCTGATAGCAAACATCAAATAAGGGAATAGACAATCCCAATTCTTTCCATCTTTATCCACCACCTTCCTCAGCATTTGTTTTAACATTTTGTTAAGTCTTTCCACCAGCCCATCTGTTTGTCCACTGTTTTTGGATCTCCATGGCTCACCCACTTTTGCAAGGTAGTAGGAAAAGACCGCAGAAATTGGTCCCTGACCATCCGCTCCACAATTTTGTTTCCAGAGTTTCTGGCTGCGGCCATTTCCAGGCCAGATGAATAAGGTCATACATTTGTGACTGGGGTGGTTTTCCCAGCCGATAACTCCAATTGTGTACATGCTGAGCCCAGACAGCCAGTGTTACACCCAGCCGTCCCAATATTTCTGCCTTTAAACAATCATAGTTCTTGGCTTCCACAGGCTCCAAGTTATAATAAGCCTTTTGGGACTCTCCAGATAGTAGGGGGGGGGGGCACTAGTCCAGCCCAATGCTCTCTTTTTCAGCTGTGCTTTCTAATGTGGTCAAAAACATCTCAGGGTCATCATTCACTGTGATTTTTAGCAACAGGTGGCTTATCCAAAAAGACGGTATGTTACCGGCATCACTCCCAGCCTCGGTCTGCTGCCTCTGTTGAAGCTGTTTTATGATGGCATCAATTTGCTGCTGGTGCCTCTGTTCCTTCTGTGCCATTAATTCCCTATAGCAGGCTCTGTTGCAGAGTTGCTAGGCTCTGTTGTTGGACCTTTTGTTGGGCTTCAAGGCCCTGTTGCAAACTTGTATTTGTCTGCTGTTGATTTGCATTTGCCAGAGCCAGCTGCCTCATTATCTCCTCCATGCTGGCCTTATTTCACCTGCCCAAAGAACTCTCCACCATATGTGAGGGATTAGGTCAGTAGCGTGTTGCGCATGACTCCCTGGATGAGTCGTGGCATGGTGAAAAGACACCCTCCACCATATGTGAGGGATTAGGTCAGTAGCGTGTTGTGCGTGACTCCCTGGATGAGTCGTGGCATGGTGAAAAGGCACAGCCAGACAGGAACACCAAGTGAAGATGGAAGCACCTACAATGGTGACAGCGTGCCACTGGAGGGGTTTATTTTAGGTAAGTATGTCATAACGTGCTGCGCATACTAGCACATTATAACTTAAACTGCCTGGACCCATTTTTTTTTTTTTGCTGTGCTTTACTACTGCTTTAAAGCATTTCTTTATAGTAATAATTTAGTAAGATCTATAGTAGAACGAGTTGCATTACTGTGTCAAGAAGCCTGATTTCATTGTGCGTGAGTGGGTTAATACATTTACCACTGTTTATATGTAAATCCTTGCAATTTGTCTCTTAGGGGCATGACATTTACTGAATATCCATAGCTCTAAAAAGTGAATGTGTCAACCATACTATCTATCAGGGCAAAGTCAATGAGGGTTATTTCATATTCACTTAGCAGATGAGTGACTAAATGACACAGCTTAGTTCCACGCCATTATGTTCATAGAACACTACATCTCGACAAATCTATTGTAGTAAAAGTCCGCCGTCAAAGCTGGCCCATTTCCACCTCTGATCTGCAGCATTCTCAAATACAATTTATTTTCATTTTGCTAATGGCTTTACACAGCCACTCACTAAGTGGACGGTAATGGTTCCTCTGGGCAATCTGTTTCCTTTCCAACAAATAACTGTTGTTGTTGTCCACTGTAATCATTAAACACAGTGCTGTGCTTTATACATGACAATAAACAGTACTAAAGTACCGTTAGAATTATAAGGTCTGAATATATATTAGTAACTGAAATCATCATGGATTTAACTGTGATGACTGATCTACATATAATAACCTGAAATGTGGAAGTGGGAAAATCCTAATTATTCAGCAGATAAGCTGTGATAAAACCAACTGCCTTCAGACATTATATGATTAACTAAATCAGGGGTCTCCAAACTATGGCCCTTCAGTAGTCCAGGAACGACAATTCCTATCATGCCTAGTCATGTTTGTGAATGTCAGAGTTTTACAATGCCTCATGGGACGCGTAGTTCCGCAACAGCTGGAGGGCAGTAGTTTGGAGATCCCTGAGCTAAATGGAAGCATTACACAGGATTGGGTTATTTAAAAAAAATACTGGAATGGAGCGAGATTAAAGCTCTTCACAAAGTGGTAGATGCACGCCTGTCTAGAGGGTTAATATCGGAAATGTATGGTAATATATGTGAAATGTAAATAGATGGGAAAGGAGAACTTCCTTGCAAGTGTAGGTGGGTGGAAGATTTAGGAGTTGTAACGGAGGAACAATGGAGACATATACTAGAGGCTGGCCCATTGGTAGCCTTGTCTCCATCACAAAGAATCTTGCATTTGTTGCTACTTCACTGAGCATACTACACCCCTCGAAAACGATTTCATTATGGGCATAGACCTGATGCTAATTGCCCACAATGTGGGGATCGGAATGGAGATGTTATCCATATGATGTGGAGATGCCCAAAGCTATATAGATATTGGGGGGAGGTTATGGAAACCATAAAACAGATCTTTGGAGTTGCTCTTGAGGTAAATCCCACAGTGTGCATATTGGGATGTATGGAGAGAGGAGGTACTGTAAGTAAAAGACGGATTGCAATAATTAGATGTTGGTATCTAGCAAGGAAACTAATAGTGAAGAGATCGATAGCAACAAATCCACCAACCCATATAGAATGGTTAAAAGAAGTAGATAATATTATTAGGAAAGAGAGATCTATATACACTAAAAGAAGGAATATTGGGCAATTTAGGAAGATATGGGGACCTTGGCTAATTAGGATACACAACTAAGGAAATGAAGAGATAAATGTTAATAAGAAGGAGGAAACTAGTAGAACGGGGAATAGATTGAAGACATAATGAAGAAAGTACTGAAGATAAATACATTCTCTTTTTTAAACCTTTTGTAAACAGTTATAAATAGGAGTAGAAATGACAATTAGGGCATAAAGTGACAAAGGTCAAATCATTTTAATATGAAGAAAATGGAATGTTAAGTTATATAATGATGCAAAAAGTAGTGCATTATGTTTACATATGTAAAGTGTTTATGTGTTGAAAGGAGATGAAAGGATGTGTTTTGTAAAATGGAAAAAAAATCAAGTAAAGATTACATGATTAAAAAAAATACAAACTGAAGTTGGTCCTTTATCAAAAAATGATATGACATAACCATAATTCTGCCTCCATAAGGCTATCATACAGAACTGGGCACACCACAGAATGGTATTAGTCAGGCATTCAAACAAGTGGCAAATGGGAACTATTAAGGAGAAACACAGATCCACAGTTGAAATAGGAGAAATCACTAAGTGGACTGCTGAAACCTGAGCAGTCCAAAAAGCTGTTTTTTAATGAAAAATGACAAGCAGAAAGAAATTGCTGAAAAATCCCCATATCACATTCTCTTCAGAGTTTTGCTGAACGGAGTGTGCAAGACACAACAAGCAAGTGGAAAAAAGTTGTGATCTATGAAGATGAAAACTGAACCTTGCAAAAAGACAGCACTGCTCATCACCCTGATTACACCTTCCCACAGTGAGGCATAGTGGTGGAAGCATCTTATCGTGGAGATGCTTTTCATCAATAGGGTCTGAAATATTGGACTGAACTAAGGGCATAAAGGATTTAACAAAATACAGAGCAATGGTAGAGTAAAAACCAAACCAGCCCGCAATAGACAGGAGACTAGGATGAGATTTACCTTCTAACAGTATATTGACTCTAAACAGAAAGCCACAGCACTTGAATGTTTACAAAAACCCAGTGATACCCATACTTCAATTAAGTTGAGAATCTGTCACAAGACTTAAAAATTGATTTTGCAGACAGCCCCCATTGAACCTGACAGTGTAATAGCACTATAGTTATTTAGAAAACCCTGCACTTGGACCCACTCTATTACATAAAAAAGCTGTTAACATAATTTTCTGGACACAAACATATGCAAAATTAAAACAAAGAAGTGTAGCACTCTCCAAAAGTCACACCAGAGTTAATGTAAAGTCATTTTCCCTTCTCCACAAACAATCCTTGATAGGATGAGTGGGGATATAACCCAAGAAGGAAAACCACCACCTCCAGCAGAAGCACACACAGCATCTTATCAAATTTAAATGACCATCCTATTACAAAACACGCAGTAATGCTTCAGGGATGGCTCACAATACAATCCGATCCAGCAGCTGTTGCATCCGTCTTTAAGCACTTCCAGACCAGAATGGTCAGATGGCATACAGAGGTAATTTCTCAATAAGCGATACACAGAGTAGGATCCACAGTATATGCATCTCAAGGGAAGAAACAAAGCCTCCTTGTAGTGCAGTATATTGACTGCTTACATCCAATACACTTCACATGCAGACTCAATGAGTTCCAGTGAATAGATCTTCTTCAGTGAGCAATCAGCATGATGAAACCCATGTTTGTAATTATGATAAAACCCATATATTCACTGGAATTCTAAAAATGTGGGTTGTCTCTTTCCCGTGTAGGAGGAGAAAAGGGCTAGGAAGTTCTCATACAATAGGTTATGTGCAAAAGTCCCTCAATGATCATCCAAAATCCAATTAAATGGACTATTCACATGAAGAATAAAGCATATCATCATCCATATTTCAAGCAGAGCAAGGAGGGCTTAAGGTTACCCACGTCCTATAATCCAACCATTCTCAGTGTCTGGGTGATGGGCAGCCAAGGATTAGCAGAGATCAAAAGGATAGGGACTTGTTTCCAGGATATCCTTCCTTTCATATCCAGGGTTCCAGCAAGCAGTCACTCTTTGTGGCTAATAAAGGTAAAGACCCAATGGTGTATCCTTAGTGTGTGCACATCACACGGCCCGAGGCTCAGGGTTCCACTATGCACTCACTGCTCACATTAAAGATCATAGATGCCCTCCAATTGCTAGTGAAGCGCTACCCCCACAGGAGCTGCTGGTAGTATTTGGTCCTCTGCTCCTTCTCTGGCCATAGCCGTAACCTCAGTCCTACTGGCACCACCAGAATACCTTGGCTGGAAACTCCCAGTGGACACACACTGACTTAGAAAATAAGCAGATTGTATTAGCAGACTAAAGTGAAAAGGTAACACACTGAATCGGTATATTCAAACCCTCTCTGTGCTAAAATAAAACAAATAAAAGTAAATATCTTTTTTCAAACTGCTATGCTATAAAAACAATCCCCAAAAACAATGTGTTAATGAATTATGTTGGTGGTAAAATCACCCAACATAAGCCCAGCGCTCTGAATAGTGAACTAAAAGAATGTGTATGCTACAAAGTGTGAAATATATAACAAACACATCTCATATGTTGCAAGGGTAAAGAAAACACACTAATAGTGTCCACATAGCAGTCCTCCTGATATTTAAAAATTATGTGTTCACACCAGTGTCCAAAAAAATGTCTTAAAAAAGATAAACTTAAAGCAAGTTAATTGTAATCATGTGTAAATGTCAACATATAAATGTGAGTCCATCAAAAATATTATTCCACGACCAAAAATGTAGGTAATCCACCGCTGACACTTTCCAACCAGAAAAAATAAATCCTCCTCACTCACTAGAAACAATTGCCTTACTTAATCAAAAGGAAGGCAAAAGTGTTTAGTTAAATTGCTTTCACCCAGCACACTGCTCTCTCTGGGACTTTGGATTGCGGCTTCCTTTATTGTTATTCATCTTCATCTCCTCAGTGGGTTAATATGAATGGCAAAAAATGCTGACATGTAAAAACCTTCCAAATGATTTTAATAAAATGAAGAATACTACTTAATTCAAACAGATAAAAACAAGCAGACCATAAAAACTCCCAGGATTATATAAGCAGCCTTCGCTTACATGCAGCTCCGCTGGCTTACTTGCAAAGCCACTCTGCGTTAAGCTCTAGCAGGCTGTGTTAGCAAACTTTCCCTTTTGCCCCACCCTATCAGTCTGCTCTGACGTGTTTTGTTTTTTACCTTTAAGAATGAGTGTGTACTGCAGTACCAAGAGTAAATAATAGCTCTTTGACTGAGAGATTATGCTCTAAGTTATGGTGAAGGGCTACCAATAAGTATGGCAGGCTAATTTACTTGAGGGTACTCAGTCAAGAGGGGCTAGGCTTAGGGATGAGAGTCAGATTCACTACCCACAAACCAGTTCTGCCTCCAGGTAGGCTACAAAATCTGTGCAGTACTTGGATGTTAGCTTCTGCTGGTTTAGTTGGGGTCCTTTAATGTTGGTGTGCAAAATCAGTGCAATGTTTCTAGGGTGTAGAGTTCAAGAATAGTTAAATGGAATGTTAGACTCAGTCAGAGAGATTCCCCCTTAAACTGGCTAGGCCAAAAAAAAATGTTCAACGGGAGTGCAATGTGGAGAGAAGATTGGGAGAAGTTAACGTTCAGTTATTAGGCAGCAGGTTGCAGTATACAAGGAGTAATTAAAGGCAGCAGTTTGGGGTAGTGGTGGCTTTGGCGGCTGTCTTTGGCATTGATGGCTGCTGCTTTCAGTAGATAATAAAAGCAAGTGTGTTTGCAGGCAGGCATCTATTGCATATCACTCAGCCGGGGCAGAGGCTGGGGCCGGAAATTTAAACGTAGTAGTCGCAAATGTGGTACCAGACACCTTTTTTAAAAATGAATAACCTCTTACTGCGTCCTGGGTCCCATTGATGAAATTATGGGGCCCAGGGAAAGGTTATTCATTTATTTGACAGCCTAGGAGCAGGTCAAGCAAGAAAATTGCCTGCATATTATAATGTAACATAAAATTGCCCGGGCCCCCAATTAAAATGATGGGGCCCAGGCCCCCTACAGGAGGACCAGTGGTACCCACTTATCAGTGGGCCCTGCATTTGAGTCTGGGTGAGATGGGAAAAGAGAAGGGAGAAAAAGATGCCAGACCATCTGTATGAACCATGGAGCCGGTTTGGAGCTCAGCAGTGCTTTCATCCCAAATTCCGGATCTCATTACTAATGAAATGCTGAGGAGATTTTGGAGTTGTGGAGAGAATGGAGGAAAGACTAAAGTTCTGCACAACAGGTCATTATCAAAAAATATTAAAGATAAAACTTTACTTTAATGCCTATCTTTTAATTGAGATTGAGGAAAGGATGTTTTTTGTGATTATTTTTTTTTGCAGTATTAAATTGAGGGGGTTACTTGTTTGTGGCGCTACATATGTATAATTGTGGTGAGGGAACCTGCCAAGAAAATTTTTTATGGAGCAACAAAAAAGAAACAAGGAAGAGCAGTGTTTATGTCAGTATGTGAAGTAGCATTCTCCCCACCGTCTTTCCCCCCTCTTCCACTCCCTTATCTCCCTCTTCCTTCTTCCCCTCTCTCTCTTCCCCTTTCATCTCTCTTCCCAAATTCTCTCCCCTCCCTTCATCTCCCCCCTTCCTCTCTCTTATATCTTCTCCCTCCATCTCTC
>BLSH010334045.1:573387-591014 GCA_018402905.1 Glandirana rugosa | reverse complement strand
GCAGTCTCTGACCATCTCCTGTACCATGTCTGCAATCTCTGACCATCTCTTGTATCATGTCTGCAGTCTCTGACCATCTCCTGTACCATGTCTGCAGTCTCTGACCATCTCTTGTATCATGTCTGCAGTCTCTGACCATCTCTTGTATCATGTCTGCAGTCTGTGACCATAAGCTGTATCATGCCTGCAGTCTCTGACCATCTCCTGTATCAAGTCTGCAGTCTCTGACCATCTCCTGTACCATGTCTGCAGTCTCTGACCATCTCCTGTACCATGTCTGCAATCTCTGACCATCTCTTGTATCATGTCTGCAGTCTCTGACCATCTCCTGTACCATGTCTGCAGTCTCTGACCATCTCTTGTATCATTTCTGCAATCTCTGATACTGTTAATGCACTTAGAACTTACCAAAACCCAAAAACAGAAATGTAATATATTGAAGCGTACTGCTCTTTAAATGTGGTGGCTGCATTAGTTCTCCTTTTTTTAGGCTTTTTTTCCCTTTATTTTCACCTGGTGATCCCGCCAGTGACATGCCTCCTTAGGGTGTCTTCACTCAGTGCTGCCACTGATGGTGTGGCACTGATGTGCTGGCAATGATGAGATGGCACTGATAGACTGCACTGATGTGCTGGCACTGATGAGATGCCACTGGTATGCACTGATGAGATGCCACTGGTATGCACTGATGAGGTGGCACTGGTAGACACCGATGTGCTGGCACTGAAGAGGTGACCCTGGTATGCACTGATGAGGTGGCACTGATGGGCACTAATGAGGTGGCACTGATGAGATGGCACTGGTATGCACTGAGGTGGCACTGATGGGCACTAATGAGATAGCACTGGTAGGCACTGACCATCTCCTGTATCATTTCTGACCATCTTCTGTACTATGTCTGCAGTCTCTGACCATCTCCTGTATAATTTCTGCAGTCTCTGACCATCTCCTGTATCATGTCTGCAGTCTCTGACCATCTCCTGTATCATGCCTGCAGTCTCTGACCATCTCCTGTATCATTTCTGCAGTCTCTGACCATCTCCTGTATCATTTCTGCAGTCTCTGACCGTCTCCTGTATCATGCCTGCAGTCTCTGACCATCTCCTGTATCATTTCTGCAGTCTCTGACCATCTCTTCTATCATGTCTGCAGTCTCTGACCATCTCCTGTATCATGTCTGCAGTCTCTGACCATTGTTTATTGTTAAGAGATTGTGGGAGGATATTGAGGTAACAGACTCCTTAGGGCAGCATCTCTGTGTTTACGTCGCTGCCATGGAAACATTTGTAAAGGGGAGGAGTTAACAAGATAACCACGCCCATGTGGGGCGCCAGAAATATTTCTGCACCCAGGCGTCTGTGACCCTAGGATCAGCCCTGGTATACAGCATCACCAGATAGGGGTATACAGTATCACCAGATAGGGTAAAAGGATAAACAGCACCCCCCCCACCGCGGGGCTCAGGGCACTCACAGCACCCCCCCCCCCAGAGAGCAGTCGGGACATCAAAGCGTGCTTTCCTTCGGCCGTGCATCCCCCTCCTCCTCCTTGAAAGGAGTCCAATAGGATTGCCTGACTCAGCCAATTGGGAAACAGGTAACATACCCACGCTTCCTGATTGGTGGAGAGGCAATTCAGTGTAAGAAAAGCAAATATTAATTTGCTTTTCTAACACACGTGAGTGGGCTGCGAGCGCAATGCTCTGCGCTCGGAGTCCACTTTATTTTAAAGCCTATTAGAGCTTATGGCTCTAATCAGGTGCTTCAAATAAACCACCCCCCCCGCCGCTATAATTCATGCGGCCGGCGTCCTGAAAGGGGCCGCACGCATGAATAGGAGGTGGCCGCGGCGGCCATGGATAGATTCCACCTTGCAAGGGCGGTTGCTCTGGAGCTTAGTAAATGAGGTAAAGCTTCACTTTGCAAAGAATACCCAATCAAAAAAATTAGTTTCTGCTCATTTACTAAGCTCTGGAGCAACTGTTCTTACAAACTGCACTTTGCAATGTGCACAGTCTATTTACCTTTAGTAAATCAACCCCAATGTTTGATGTGTGCCTTCTATTTAAAGTTTGACATTATAATCAATCTTCTCCTTAAAATCTTCCCTCCTTTGTTTCCTGTATTAGGGCTCATGCAGCTAGGTATAAAGACAGGTGTTCAGGGCATGCAATATAAAATACGCCTGCATTTGCAGTGTCCAGGAACCACAGCTGGTGCATAATTCTGGGCATAGAAATGTATTGACAGAATATGCTTCACATAGGTATATGCCTGTAAACACCACGACATGTATGGATGTAATTTCCGGAATGTGAATGTTGAACATTAGTGTTCCTTTATTGTTTTGCAGAGCCCCTTGGAGCCACCTTTGCAAAAGGGTCACCATGCAATGTACTTAGTATGCACTTCCTGACTATACTTCCTGGGAAGGGCTGCTGGGTGAACAGAGCCAGCAGCTATGATAACCTTTGTGCTATCATTTTAATTTATTAAAGCTGGAAAACAAAGACTTTAAAATTACTTTCAAACCCATGTTTATGAAAAAAAAAAGTGTTATTTAAAGCAAGATGGTAAAGCAAACAACAAACACTGGCATTTTTATAATCATTCTGAGGTATTATAAGTTGGCCACTTCTGTTGTGCTCAGTGGCATAATATGCTCAGGAGGTGGGAAAGGTCTGCAAGCAATAAAAGGATGCATTATCTGCATGCAGGCCATTTGGGCAGATTGAATCCCCCACCAACGTTGCACAATTTTGCTACTTCTCCACTAACCACCATATAGTATAGGAGCACTATACTGACCACCAATTTAGGGGGGTTCTTTTTTACTGACCACCAATGCATGGGGCAGTACACTGACCACCAATGTAAGAGGAGACTACACTGACTCTCAGTATAAGAGGTGACTACATTGACTACCAATATAAAGAGAAAACTACACTAACTACCAATGTAAAAGGACACAACACTGACCATCACTGACCAATGTAAGGGAGGCTACCCTTACCACCAGTGTAAGGGAGACTACCTTGACAAACAATATAGGAGGACACTACACTGATCACCACTGTGAGAGGAGACTACATTGACTACGAATGTAAGAGACCACTACACTGGCCACAAATGTAAGTTGGCATGTCTCAACAGACTACCAATGTAAAGGGAAATGACAATTTTTCTTTTTGCACATTATTTTAATTGGTTTTCCAAAAAAGGGAGTATTGAAATACAATGAAGTATAATAGGTTTCCATTTAAAGGTTTTAGGTAACAGTCACATGTTATGTAAGAAGCATTAAATAAAATTCCTAAAAAAAAAAATGTAAGGGGAAACAGGGGATAGGGGAGGGAGAAAGTAAGGGGGTGGGTTTATGTGAGGTATTTGACGACATACATGAACTTGCAAATCCTGTGTTAATGCATCTTGTAGGGCTAGAGGGGGTTAGGTCTATTTTTGATAAAGCAGTAGATAGGAGTATATGGAACTGCACATATTAACATCTATAGTGATGTATTCAAAGAGAGTATTTGAAGGTCAAGAGCAGGCATACAGAGGGAATCTCAAAGCTTGAGCTGGTGTATAAAGTGTGGAAAGGGGGGAAAGGAAAGGAGAAAAATAAAGAGAGGGAAAGCTATGGAAGAGGGAGCAAGGGGTAGGCTCGGGGGTACTTAGGTTGCCTAGCCAGGGGAGGACCTATCTAGGGAGACATGAGCTCTGCAGGATAACTAGGTATTCATAAGTGTAGTAGTTGTGAGTCCACTCTAAGTCGTTTTGGGGATCTGGTGGTTGTGAGGAGGGATTTTTTGGTGTCATTCATGTATCATAGTGCCTCTTACTCAGTGCTTAATTTCCACAAAGCACACAGATGGTTGTTGATAGGCTTTTGTGACTGTTTGTCTAGTAGCCAGTAATATAACAGATGCAATCTTTTGTGTATATTTGGTTGGATTTGATGTGGGTCCATGAACTAGAGCTTCCAAGGGGTTCCTGGGGTGTGAGGTGTTGATCATATGGGGTTATAGTTATATCCATAACTTACCGACTTTTTGGCTTTCCCATCTGATTTGGGGGAGGGAACCAGAGATGTTATAAAACAGTTCAGGGACGCCAAGCTGCAAATTTGGCTTTACATGTTACATAGTTACATAGTTGGTAAGGTTGAATAAAGACAACAGTCTATCCAGTTCAACCTGTGTAGGTGTGTGTGTGTGTGTGCGCGTATGCGTGTAGAAAATCAATTGTTGAAGATATAGTGCCATACGTAAGAGTACTTTATGGGAGTTTTCCTGGGCAAGGATGTTAGTCAAACATGGTATTCCATTCTGAAAGGTCTACTGTAGGGTTTCCCCGAAGTCTGTTTCCCAGTTTGTCATATTTGGGAGTTTGTTGGGCTTGTAAGGGTAGATTAATGTGTAGAAGAATTGGGTAATAAGATTTGTGATTGTGGGATCCTGAAAACAATGGACCTCAAAAGTCATAAGACATATGGAATTAATTATGTGGAGTGAGGACACTAATGTTAAAACTGGTGATAAAAAAATTGTCCAATGACAGCACTTGCAATTTGTCTCATAACTATTGGAGGGATTTGATACTATCAAATGTGAGTTGGTATATACATACTTCACTGGGTGGGAATTCAACCAGTGGAAGGTCAGTGGGACTGGGACTGGGAGGGAGAAGGGGCAATTCACTATGACAACCAGGGGTAAATGAAGGAAAGACATTTGAGAACTTGATTTTATCCTAGTGCTGAAGGGAATTTCGTAAATCCAATCTAAGAAGGGAGTCCTATCACTACTGGGTAACCAGATTAAGTTTTATATAGATATAGGTGCACATACAACAACTTTGACATATGTCTATAGGGGCAGCTCACATGTCACAGAGAAAGAGCAACTAGGGGCTTCATTTGCACCAACGTATTTGCTTAGATTGAGGACACTAAGGTCTCCAGCCAATATAGAATGTTACTAGCTATTTTGGGTCTATAGGGGTGCCAGATGAATTTAAGCATTTTCTTCTGTTGGATCTGTAGGATGTGACTGGAAATGGAGTGTTAGAACCCAAAAATAATTAAGCAGTTTGGGCAGATATGTCATTGATTGCATATATCTTGCCAAATGAAGAGATCGTGGAAAACTGCCAGGTTGAGAGTAAGCCAATTAGCTCTTTAAAAGAGAGAGATAATTGTATTTTTTTTATAAAGACGTGTAAGTCAAGGTAACATGAATTCCCAAACATGGCAGATCATCCAAATGGATTTGTCTGAATTTTATCTGGCTGTAGGGTATAATATTCAAATAGACAAAATACCCCTTTGGTAACCACAACGTACCGTTTGATTAAAAAGGTTGTTAACATTTTATTGAGAGAAATCATAGAATAAAGGTATAGTAAATTAAAATAAATTATGGCTTATTGGTTTATAGTAAAAGTAAGGAGTGACATCATGCACTGTAATCATACACTAAATGTATACAAGCATTACATATGTTAGTTTAGTTTCCACATAAGGAGATATGATTGTTATCAATTAAAAAAAACAACTTTTTAACCACTTCCTTACTGGGCACTTAAACCCCCCTCCTGCCCAGACCAATTTTCAGGTTTCAGCGCTGTTGCATTTTGAATGACAATTGCGCGGTCGTGCAACGTTGTACCCAAATAAAATTGATGTCCTTTTTTTCCCACAAATAGAGCTTTCTTTTGGTGGTATTTGATCCCCTCTGCGGTTTTTATTTTTTGCGCCATAAACAAACAAAGAGCAACGATTTTGAAAAAATAACAATATTTTTTACTTTTTGCTCTAATAAATATCCAAAAATAAAAAATAAAACAAACAATTATTCATCGGTTTTGGCCAATTTATATTCTTCTACATATTTTTGGTAAAAAAAATCGCACTCTGCGTTTATTGATTGGTTTGCGCAAAAGTTATCGCATCTACAAACTATGGGAATTGATTTATGGTGTTTTTATTATTATTTTTTTTTTTACTGGTAATGGCGGCGATCTGCGATTTTTATTGGGACTGCGATATTGGGGGGGACATGTCGGACATTTTTGACACTTTTTTGGGACCAATGACATTTATTCAGCGATCAGAAATTTAAATGTCCACTGATTACTGTGTAAATGTCATTGGCAGTGAAGGGGTTAACCTGAAGGGGGCAGTGAAGGGGTTAAATATGTTCCCTGGGTGTGTTCTAACTGTGGGGGGGCGGGGCTGGCCGGGACATAACAGATCTAACTGATCCCAGTGACAGGGATCAGTAGATCTGCTTGTCCCCCTCTCACAGAACGGGGAACCGCCGTGTTTACATCGGCGGTTCCCCGTTCTACAGCTCTCTAAGGCGATCGCGGGTCAGGAGCGGACATCGAGTCCGCCCGACCCGCGGGCACGCCCACGCAGCGTGCGGCGGCGGCGCGCGCGCGCCGCCGCCGCTCGTGAGAGCGCGCAGGGGGCGTGTTAAGGGGCGGACGTCAATAGACGTCGTCCCGGAGATTCAGATCCGCGCTGTAGACGTCTTTCGTCTATAGCGCGGATCTCTACTGGTTAATCAAACAATACACTGTGGTTACCTTTAAAATCTCAGGGGAGCCTTTTGTCTATTTACAAATTGTATTAAGGATGATGGTAAACCCTTATTGTCAGTGAACATCTACTCTTTTTGTAATTCTAGGGTAATATTCATGGCTTTGGACTTGGCTTCATTAATATGTTAGCCTGAATATCCACAAAAGCCTTGAGAGTAAGTATTCAATTGGGCAAGGATATATAAGGAGAAGCGGGATCTAATAAGATATCGTCTGCGAATAGCATATGTTTATGCTGTGTTCTTGCAATTTTGAGGCTATGAATTTGGCAGTGGGTTGGACTGCCAGGGGTTCCAAGGCCAGTATAAGTTCCCTGGTGTATAGGGCAGGGTTAGGGTTCAATGCTCATGTATTTAATGGAAACCAAATGTTACGTATCAGGTTTGGAGCCTGGCGGCAGGGGACGGCCTCTCCTACGATCCCGGTTCGAGGGACCGCTGGGGTGGAGACAGCGGCCACAAGAGCACGGTGAGGTATGAGTGCCTGCGATAGTCCAATGATGTTCGGCAGCAGGTGGTCTGCGGGATCGCTGGAGGTAGAGCTGACCTGCGGGTGGAAGGTGTAGCTAAGTAGGAGAGTCCCAGTTGAGCTGGGAAGCTAATGAGTGGGAAGCCACTGGGGTTTGGATAGCAACAGGCACTGGAGCGGAGTCAGATGAAGGCAGGTTCGGCAACAAGCTGGCGGTGCGGTACAAGAGGAGCAGGCAGGTGGGTAGTAGGGTCCAGGCAGGGTCGTCAACAGGCGGGCAGCGAGGTATCAGAGGGTCAGGCAGGAACGTGTTCGTAGACAAGCCGGGTCGGTAACGGGTTCAGAACAGGTTATCAGGTTGCAGGTTAGTACAGGTAACGCTGTAGATCAGACAGCACTTGCTGCAAGGTGTGTCCCATTGAAATAGAGCCGTCTTGCGCCATGAACGCACGCACGCGAACGTGCAAATATCGCTAAAAAGTCCATTTAAGGCAGGATATGGCCTAACACTAAAGGGTGGATATAATGGACAAAACCCCAAGGTAAAATGTCAGTTCTGAAGTACCATTTTCAAAAAGCAAAAGAAAATATACTTAGATTGTATCAAAAGCCTTGCAAACCTTAAGGGATAGCAGCACTGTCTCTAAAGAACTGGAACGGGCAAGATGCATGGCTCTTTTTATATTATCTCCTGCCTGCCTTGAAGGTTTGACGCTCACCTGATTCTTGTGAATAAGTCAGCTCAAGAAATTATTTATTCTAACAGCCAAGATCTTTGCAAGAATCTGTACAACAGTATTAAAGAGGAAGTAAACCCTGATGGGTTTTACTTCCTCTTTAGTTCCTGCATAGTTTCTGCATCGCATACTAGTCCATTATGTGCCACTTACCAGCAGAGGAATCCAGCGATGTCCTCGCTCCAGGCCGCATCCATGCCTGTGTCTCTTCCTTCCGGGTGCCGCAGACTTTGGCACTGTGATTGGCCGGAGCCGCGTGACGTCACTCCCTTGCATGCGCACAGGAGCCGCCAGTCACGGCACGGTCTCAGTGGAGATACGGCACGAAGGGCGTTTCTTCACTGCGCATGTGACGAAATGACATTGGCACATGCAGAACACTGCATATCTCCTGAACCATGCAGGTTTAGGAGATATGCAGGGTACCTACAGGTAAGCCTTAATATAGGTTTACCTGTAGGTTAAAGTGGTTGTAGTGCCTTTACAACCACTTTAAGAAACAAAATTCCATTGTAATTTGACTAAGACCTCGCACTCCCAGGGGCCTCTCGGCCGCCTAATTTGCCCGTGCCTCAACCTCCTGCAGTATGATCCATTCCTGACACGGCCCACGGCGAATCATAGTCCTGCAATGCCTGCGACATGTGCGGGGTGTCTCCATTTCTGCAACCGTGAGCTCCACTGCGTATAGCAGCCTGCATCTCTCCCCAGCTGCCTGACACACACAGTGCATTACGGAGCGAAGCAAACTGAAGCCCCTCCTCCTCCTGCTGTGATGTTTTCCTATGCACGCAGGAGGAGGAGGGGAGGAGGCTCACCCCTGTACTGAGAGCACCCTGGTCTGAGGTCTGTGATCTGTGTAATTTAAAGTGAGTCTTGCAGAAGAGGGGGGCCTGAAAAAGGTGAGCGGGGGACAACCATGCAGTTCACTTCAAGTGATTTGGGGGAGAGGATATGTGTTAGGGGGCACTTTAGGACTTGTGCTACAAGGGGACTTGGATATGAAATCCACCCCCACCAGCACATATTCTCTGTTCCAAAGCACCCCCTAGCACACTACCCCCCCAATTAAACAAATGCTGTCTGCCACAAAGGGGGTGGCTCTAGGCACCCAACAAGAGATGTGGACAAATGTTCCCGGAGCCCAAACTAGTGCCCCCCTTCCAGGCAAGTTAGTGGAGCAAAGTGTGGGTTCCAGAGCGCGTTCACACCAGGAACGCACTGTACATTCTGTGCAATTCCCATGTGACCCAGGTGCAGTGCAATTTCAGCCCGCTCATGTCTCTGACCATCTCCTGTACTATGTCTGCAGTCTCTGACCATCTCCTGTACTATGTCTGCAGTCTCTGACCATCTCCTGTTCCATGTTTCCAGTCTCTGACCATCTCCTATACTATGTCTGCAGTCTCTGACCATCTCCTGCACTATGTCTGCAGTCTCCTACCGTCCCCTGTACTATGTCTGCAGTCTCTGACTGTCTCCTGTACTATGTCTGCAGCCTCTGACCATCTCCTGTATTATGTGTATTATGTCTGCAGTCTCTGACCATCTCCCGTATCATGTCTGCAGTCTCTGACTGTCTCCTGTACTATGCCTGCAGTTTCTGACCATCTCCTGTACTATGTCTGCAGTCTCTGACCATCACCTGTATCATGTCTGCAGTCTCTGACCATCTCTTGTATCATGTCTGCAGTCTCTGACCATCTCCTGTACCATGTCTGCAGTCTCTCACCATTTCCTGTACTATGTCTGCAGTCTCTGACCATCTCCTGTACTATGTCTGCAGTCTCTGACCATCTCCTGTTCCATGTCTTCAGTCTCTGACCATCTCCTATACTATGTCTGCAGTCTCCTACCATCTCCTGTACTATGTCTGCAGTCTCTGACTGTCTCCTGTATTATGTCTGCAGCCTCTGACCATCTTCTGTATTATGTGTATTATGTCTGCAGTCTCTGACCATCTCCCGTATCATGTCTGCAGTCTCTGACTGTCTCCTGTACTATGTCTGCAGTTTCTGACCATCTCATGTACTATGTCTGCAGTCTCTGACCATCTCTTGTATCATGTCTGCAGTCTCTGACCATCTCTTGTATCATGTCTGCAGTCTCTGACCATCTATTGTATCATGCCTGCAGTCTCTGACCATCTCCTGTACCATGTCTGCAGTCTCTCACCATTTCCTGTACTATGTCTGCAGTCTCTGACCATCTTCTGTATCATGTCTGCAGTCTCTGACCATCTTCTGTATCATGTCTGCAGTCTCTGACCATCTCCTGTATCATGTCTGCAGTCTCTGACCATCTTCTGTATCATGTCTGCAGTCTCTGACCATCTCCTGTATCATGTCCGCAGTCTCTTACCATCTCCTGCATCATGTCTGCAGTCTCTGACCATCTCCTGTATCATGTCTGCAGTTTCTGACCATCTTCTGTACCATGTCTGCAGTCTCTGACCATCTCCCATATCATGTCTGCAGTCTCTGACTGTCTCCTGTACTATGTCTGCAGTCTCTGACCATCTCCTGTACTATGTCTGCAGTCTCTGACCATCTCCTGTATCATGTCTGCAGTCTCTGACCATCTCTTGTATCATGTCTGCAGTCTCTGACCATCTCTTGTATCATGTCTGCAGTCTCTGTCCATCTATTGTATCATGCCTGCAGTCTCTGACCATCTCCTGTACCATGTCTGCAGTCTCTCACCATTTCCTGTACTATGTCTGCAGTCTCTGACCATCTTCTGTATCATGTCTGCAGTCTATGACCATCTTCTGTATCATGTCTGCAGTCTCTGACCATCTCCTGTATCATGCCTGCAGTATCTGACCATCTTCTGTATCATGTCTGCAGTCTCTTACCATCTCCTGTATCATGTCTGCAGTCTCTGACCATCTCCTGTATCATGTCTGCAGTTTCTGACCATCTTCTGTACCATGTCTGCAGTCTCTGATCATCTCCTGTATTATGTCTGCAGTCGCTGACCATCTCTTGTATTATGTCTGCAGTCTCTATCCATCTCTTGTATCATGTCTGCAGTCTCTGACCATCTCTTGTATCATGTCTGCAGTCTCTGACCATCTCTTGTATCATGTCTGCAGTCTCTGACCATCTCTTGTATCATGTCTGCAGTCTCTGACCATCTCCTGCCTCATGCCTGCAGTCTCTGACCATCTCCTGTATCATGTCTGCAGTCTCTGACTATCTCCTGTATCATGTCTGCAGTCCCTGACCATCTCCTGTATCATGTCTGCAGTCCCTGACCATCTCCTGTATCGTGTCTGCAGTCCCTGACCATCTCTTGTATCGTGTCTGCAGTCCCTGACCATCTCTTGTATCGTGTTTGCAATATATATATATATATTTGATTAAAGAAGAATTGGTTAGAGAAAATGTTATAAATTGTGAATTCATGGTTCATAGGATTTAAAACTCTTAATATATGCAATTTATACAGTTAATTTTTATCACCTTTTTATTATTTTTTCCCATTATTGGCGTGAGTAGGTGAGTAGGGCCTCATGTCTCAGGTTGGCCTAAGGCCTCACAAAGCCTAGAGCCGCTTCTGATCACGGGTGACAAATAAACTTAGTAAGCCATTATTTGCACCTAATGGATTGATTGCAAAATGTTGCATTACTAAACTATAAATGCGTGGAATAGTATGTATTTTATGAACAATCTGCAAACAGCTATAGGCAACAGAAAACAACTTTTATAGATTCAGTTTGGCAGCAAAGGGAAAATGCAAACAATTCCAAATTTCCATAATAAATATTTCACCAGCTCGTCCAAGCATAATATAATAAAACTAGCAGTAAATTAAAGTTGTAAAGATGATTTCATACGCATGCATTACATTATATTTGTGAAAAAGATGGAATTGTGTGGTTAATATGTATGTGAGGTGGTTTTATTATTTTTAATGCCAGTTTATTTATCCTATAAATAGTCTGATGTTTTATGTATTTGTTAATTATACATATTTGAATATTTATTGAATGTATTGATATTGATGTGGTGATGCAGTGTGCTCGGCTGAGAAATTTTAGCACCTGTTATGAAAGCGGAGACTTTCAGGATTGACTGCTTAGCAACTAAGAGCTGCAAGTTCAGAGTGTGAAAAGCTTATGGACAAAGTGGCCTAGACCAATGGGCAGCCATTGCTAGGCTTTCAATAAAATCTCTTCATGCTGAAGCAGAGAGTTTTCTGATGACAGATTCTGGATGGTGATGTTTACCTTGTACAATAAAAGCTGATTGCTTTGAAACTCCTTTCAGGGTGTAGTAATAAGACTCTGGGTTGGATCACAGGCTTGAAGGGGTCTCATTTTTACCAACAGTCAGGGACCTAATTAGGTTACAACATCCTAATTACCACAGAAGTAGCAATTTGACAGGCACTTAACCTCAGAAAGTATTTATTATTATCCAACATAAGCTTACATTGGTGGCTAGTGTATTCGTTTGGTGGTGAATGTCTTCATAATAATGGTGGTCAACACCCCCATTACATTGGTGGCTAATATTAATACCCCCATTACATTGGTACTCAGTATTAATGCCTGCTTTAGAATGGAGGTAAGTGCTAATGATACTGTTTCTTGTGTTACAATGTAAATGTCCCATTACAGTGATGTCAATAAGAATTGAAGTGTAACTGCACTTAGGGCAAAAATTATATAAGAGAAAAGCAGCCCACACAATAATCTGATATACAATATTCACAGAATTGCTAATACAAGTGCAGCACTAAGCTTCACCAAGAAAATGTAAACAATCAGTGCAAAAACCCAATAAAGTGATAAACGCATGCTTATTAAAATTGATAGATAAAGGAATATATCATTTATTTAACCATAAATAAAAAAATTTCATCCGTGAAAAAAACTCAGAAAAAAGTCCCAATTCTTGTGCAAAAATATGCAAAGAAATGATATTCCAAGCAGTGAATGCCTTCAAGTGATATCCACACCACCTCTGTGATTTCAGTAAATGCATACTAGATGGTAATGCCCCCCCAATATATGAGTGGTCAAAAACAGCTTCAGGAGGAAAGTCCTCACATAGGACCCACAGGTAAGATGCAGGGCTCCGCAAGTATTCTCAAATGGCACAGAAGATGTATCAACGCAAAGGACACACAAAGGAAATGTAGGACTCCTCCATTATCCCCAAAAAGCACTCATATGTATGGGATATGCAGAGAGAAAAATGCAGGGTACTCTCATAGTGTAAACCAGATAAGAACCAATGTATTAAAAACACAAACCCTTGGAAAGTATATTGCTATACAGATATGGAAATCAGAACTACGGCAGTGGCTGCAGACATGCGTGATGATGTCAGCATGTCTAGCTCCATCCAACACATTTCATCAGAATATGATGCCATCAGGGGCCCCTGAGTAATTTATAGGGATACTGGTAGAGCCCTGCATTCCTTTTGTGTGTCCCAGGTGATGATACATTCTCTGCGCCAGTTGAGGATACTTACCTCCTAAAACAGTTTTTGACCACTCATATATTGGTGCTCATTACCATCTAGTAAATGTTCACTGTGATCACAGAAGTGGTGTGGATATCACTTGAAGACATTCAGGGGTTGATTTACTAAAGTTGAAAAGTGCAAAATCTGGTGCAGCTTTGCAAAGAAGCCAATCAGCTTCCAGGTTTTATTGTCAAAGCTTAATTAAACAAGCTGAGGTTAGAAGCTGATTGGCTACCATACACAGCTGCACCAGATTTTGCACTCTCCAGTTTTAGTAGATCAACCCCTCAGTGCTTTGACATATTTGCACAAGAATTGGGATTTTTGGTCTGTGTCAATGCCTAGCTAAAATTTGTGGCCAAGGGAAGTTAAAATTCCCCATTACATATAATACATATAATATAATCAACATGTACAAATACATAAGTGGTCCATATAGTGAACTCGTGGTGAGCTATTCACTGACCACTTTAAAGTGAATAGCTCAGCACGAGTTCACTATATGGACCACTTATGTATTTGTACATGTTGATTATATCCCCCCTTAATCTCCTCTTCTCAAGAGAGAATAAATTTAGTTCCTATAATCTTTCCTCATAGCTGAGCTCCTCCATGCCTCTTATCAGCTTGGTTGCCCCACGTAGGCAGGGGGCATGATACATCTCTTTGAGGGTCTTAAATCATTAAAGTAAACTAGGTAGGGACTGTTATCGCTGACGTTCAGTAAATACTAGTTGCCAGGCTGTTGAGCCTCCTCCATTGACTACAACATTACCACTTTACAGGTCATTGTGCTTTTAAAATATTGTATTATTGTTTAGGTTAACACTGATTGATGGCTAAGTACATACCTCTTGTATTTGTAGGCGGCCATCTGAAGAGACATCATATGCAGACATGAATCGATCCTTCACTCTTTGGACTTTCTCTGCAGTAATTGCATTCTAGATTTCAACACATAATTGAATTTGAAAGGATTTATAAGATATGTAACTTTACCCCATAAAACAGCTGTAGACAATGTTTATTAAGATTTTTTTTATTTATTTAGGTCAAGGCATAGCTCATAGTACGTAGTAGTTGATCACATTCAACTGGACTTGTTTTATAATCCAAGTGGCTTTCTCATTTCAGTTTGGAAGGTGTCCAGTCGAATGTGACTGCACGCTATAGCTGTAGGAAATGTAATTTTGCATGCACTACAGTTGTTGGGTTATACATAAAATAAACCTGCTATAGTTTGCACCAGAGAATACAATCAATATACATTAACTTGTGCTATCTACAAATTAATAATAACAAACATATACAGTAAAACCTTGGATTGAGCGTAACTTTGTTTGAGAGTGTTTTACAAGACAAGAACATTTTTTTAAAATACATTTTGATTTGATATACAAGGGATGTCTTGATATACAAGTAGTGTCACGTCACAACTGAGTATAAAAGAGAAGAGAGGTGCCTCTAAGTGTAGCGGTATGGTTACATTTAATGAAGGTACAACATTCAGCAACTCACATGGTTGATGATTAAAAGAGGCACATCTAAGTATGCAGGCATCTGGGGTAAAGCTGTCCACATGGACAATCCTCCGCACCGAGATCAACCTCATCCCTTCCATGCTGCGTTCCACAAGCACTTTAAGCCTCGCTTTCAGATTGCTCTTCTGCAGGGTAATTTTCCCAGTCACGATTGCAGACTGACAGCGGTGAGAGCCGTCAGTGTGGAGGACGGTCTATATGGACAGCTTTACCCCAGATGCCTCCATACTTAGATGTGCCTCTTTTAATCATCAGCCATGTGAGTTGCTAAATCTTGTACCTTCATTAAATGTAACCATATTGCTACACTTAGAGGCGCCTCTCTTCTATTTTATACTCTGTAACTACTGCTGGATTTTGCTTCTAATCCCCTTGTGGAGGCTGCCATTTGTGGATGGACATTTTATGGTTTCTCAACCTATCACATTGCTATAATCTTTTTATGTGGAGTATAAACTGAAGGACTTATCAATAAATGGTTGTTGAACAAATCACCTAAGTTTCTATTATTTCTTTTTGGGGGGAAATTCGCTTTGAAATACTGTACAGGTGTAAAAAGCAAATAAACCTTGCGCTCAGAACTGAAATATGTGATTAAATAATAAAGTGAAAATTCATATGTGTGTGTCAGACTGCACTGCTGCACTTGGAATGTCAGAATAAAGACAAAAAATAAATATAGAAAAAGAAGACTGCGCTATCCACTGACAATTCAAACTTGAAACTTAACCACTTCTGGCCCGCCTGAAGCCATTATATGGTGGTACTTTGCCGTTGAATACCATTACTATGGTAGAAGATAGCTACCATAACCCCGGTATTTTTCTAAACAACAGGCTTTGAGATGAAAGTGGCCTCTGCAGCGGATTTGTCCCACCACTTTCCCATTGTCTCTGCCACTTACCGGACCCGCCAGTAGCAGCGGAGACGATCGGGTCCGCTCTCCTCTGAGCCTGGATACTGAGTGAGCAGAAGATTCCGCCCACTTGGCTCCATAGCATTGATTGCTCTTAATGGAGAAAAATTATTCCTTTCTTTCAAATGACATTTATTTTTTAAATTTATTTTATTGCATTTAAGTGTAAATATGAGATCTGAGGTCTTTTTGACCCCAGGTCTCATATTTAAGAGGTCCTGGCATGCTTTTTTCTATTATGTTTACATTCCTTGTAATATGAATAAAAGTGATCTTTTTTTTTTTTTTAAAAGACAGTGTAAAAATAAAAAGTAAAATATATGAGAAATCGAAAGCATAAGGAAGTAGCGCCCGCATATGAAAACGGTGTTCAAACCACACATGTGAGGTATCACTACGGTCGTTAGAGTGAGAGCAATAATTCTAGTACTAGACCTCCTCTGTAACTCAAAACTGGTAACCTGTAGACATTTTTAAACATCGCCAATGGAGATTTTTAAAGTTTGTCGCCATTCCACTAGCGGGTGCAATTTTGAAGCATGACATGTTGGGTATCAATTTACTTGGCATAACATTATCTTTCACAATATTAGCTGTACTCTTGTCTTTTTTTTTTAACTGAATTAAAAAAAAAAACGATTGCAAGAGCACTGCGCAAATACGGTTTGATATAAAGTATTGCAACGACCGCCATTTTATTCTCTAGGGTGTTAGGAAAAAAATATATATAATGTTTGGGGGTTCTAAGTAATTTTATAGCAAAAAAAAATGATTTTAACTCGTAAACACCGAATCTCAAAAAGAGGCTTGGTCCTTAAGTGGTTAGACAAGTGACACTCTCCCAACTTATAATAAAATTGTGTGGTGAAAAAAATAATCAATCAAAAAAATTGGTGTCCCAATGCAGATATAAATCGGTGCATGCATGATTCTAGAATCATGTGAATAGCAGTAATAACAAAAAGTCCATAAAATGTCCATCAGAATCTTCTCAAATTGGTGAATAAGCAACATCACAGTAATGGCAGTGATACTTAAATCCCCAAAGTGTAAAAATTAGCATCTTACCAGAAATCCATGATCTTTAAGTTATAAGAGATCATATAGAGCGAGGAATGAACCAGAGACTCCTCACAGTAGATGGATCAGATCACTTAGGCCCCTTTGACATGGACGTTCCCCCTATGGAGCGACGGATGTCAGTGGAGACATGTCCGCTGACACCTGTTGCTCTCAGATCCGCTCCAGACCCGTAAAGTCTGACGGAGGAAAACCCAATTTTTCCATCTGTCTGCAGATTGAATGACAATGGACAGATGGATCCGTTGTCATCAAATTTCCCATAGGGGAGAGCGGGGGCTCTGACGGATCCGTCTCTGCACAGAGAGCGTTGACGGATCCGTCAGCTTAGCGGGGATCAGCGGAGCGATCCCCGCTGAGCTAAATGGAGCCCGCTGACGGAACGGTCGTGTGAAACCGGCCTAAGGCAGCCTTGCTTTAAAATGGGCATGCTGGATGAGTTAAACCTTCTCCATAGATGTTACAATGGACTGTTTGAATTGACTGTTTAAACTCACTCCAGTGATAGGATGTTGAAGATATATATATATAAAAAAAAGAGAGAAAGGCTTATCGTGCAGTATGCAAGATAACATTTAATAAAGGATAAAAGATTGCACTTACAAGGGAATAAGGGTTAGGGCCCTTTCCAGGGCCGGTGCAAGGATTTTTGTGTACACAGGCGAAGGTGCATTTTGGTGCGTTAGAAAATAGGAAATAATTTACAATAGAACGTATGACGTGCTATTCGGAAAGAGAGAAAAAAAATATATATATATAGAAGTTGTAGGATAGTGACCTCACTCAAATTTGTC
>BLSH010334045.1:551759-566273 GCA_018402905.1 Glandirana rugosa | reverse complement strand
CAGCCCTCTAGGGCTTTCCATGACTTTGTTACAGCCATTTTTGTGCCTAAAAGTTCGGGTCCCCATTGATTTCAATGGGGTTCGTTGTCCGTGCGATCGTTCGGGTTCCGTCCGGACCCGGACCCGGACTTTGTCCCGAAGTTCGGCCGGACCAGCAGTACCCGAACTTCCAGAGGTTCGCTCAACTCTAGTCACTACGTTGCCTGGCCGAGTTCATGCTAGAACTTTTGTGCCATACTGCTTGTTTACATATTTTAGTGCAGTCTTTTATCCTTTATTAAACTTTATCTTGCATGCTGCACGATGCGCCTTTCTCTCTTTTATTGATATATATATCTTCAACATCCTATCACTGGAGTGAGTTTAAACAGGCGATTCAAACAGTCCATTGTAACATCTATGGACACGGTTTAACTGATCCAGCACGCCTGTTCTGAAGCAAGGCTGCTTTAGTGATCTGATCCATCTACTGTGAGTAGGGTTGCCACCTGTCCGGGATTCACCCGGACAGTTCGGGTTTTGAATCTTGTGTCCGGGTTTAAGGCAGACTGAAACCCGGACACATTATTCAGACTGGGCTGTGGCTCCCCAAGTAAACAAGATAGTGACACAAATCTGTTGTCATCCGGGAACTGTGGGCAGCTGTTTGGGGGCAGGTTCAACATCACTGGGGGGGGGCAGGGAGATGATGTCAGCAAGAGCAATTTAGCTACACCCACTGTTCACTGTGACACGCTATGCGCACCGCATTACTAGTCTCCTTGGGGCACCCAAAGGTGTCCCAGACCGATAAAGTGTCCGGGTTTGGCTTGAAGAAAAGGTGGCAACCCTAACTGTGAGGAGTCTCTGGTTCATTCCTCGCTCTATATGATCTCTTATAACTTAGAGATCATGGATGTCTGGTAAGAGGCTAATTTTTACACTTTGGGTATTCGAGTATCACTACTATTACTGTGATGTTTGTTTATTTACCAATTTGAGAAGATTCTGATGGACATTTTATGGACTTTTTGTTATTAATGCTATTCACATGATATTAAGATCATGCATACACCGATCTATATCTGCATTGGGACACCGATTTTTTGATTGATTCGTTTTTTCATCACACAATTTTATTATAAGTTGGTAGAGTGTCACTAAGTTTCAAGTTTGAATTATCAGTGGACAGCGTTGTCTTGTTTTTCTATACTATATACTGTACAAGTGCTTTGGGTTACAAGCATGTTTCCGGAACGAATTATGCTTGAAATCCAAGGTTTTACTGTATATCATTCTATGACATTACAATCCTGCATTTGCTTTCAGCTTTGCTTTGCAACATGGCCAAAGACAGTTTATCTAGTAGATAAATTGATACAGTTAAAAGAAAGACTGCAGGCAACAAAGAAGATGTAGTTTCAAAAATATGATTGAGATATACTGCAATACTGTATAACCACTGGCTTGGTAGGTTGGAACAAACATAGTTTGGTCTCTGTGGAATAAAGGCACTTAAGCAGTAGCAGCTCAATGGTTAATTGCACTTATTGCCTGGACTTTCCCTTTAAAGAGACTCAATTGACAGGCCATCCAGTTAACAACAATCTTCCCATAGGGCTATATGTCCAATTAAGATATTTTATGCTTGTTATTTAGTTTTAAAAGCCACCCTTGTGTAGATATTTAAAAGCCCTGAGGCTGCTTCTGAGCACTGCACCCTTGGATAAGATGTCAGCAGCCCCAGCAGGTTTAGAGCTGCCACTCAAGTGACATGTTGGACATTTTTGACACTTTTTTGGGACCAATGACATTTATACAGCGATCAGATCTAAAAATAGCCACTGATTACTGTATAAAAGTCATTGGCAGTGAAAGGGTTAACCTGTAGGGCCGCTCTAGGGGTTAACTGTGTTCTCTCACTGTGTTCTAACAGTGTGGGGGCTGGGCTGGCAGTGGCATGACAGATCTAACTCTTCCAGTAGATCACTGTCATGCTGCCTGTCAGAACAGGGAACCGCCGTGTTTTATGTCTTAAAAGCCACCCATTCAGTTTAAAATAGAAATGAAAGGCAAAATATTTGTGTATAAATATATAAAAAAAAAATAAACGTTAAAAACATAAACCTGTTTTTTCCCTTTTTTATAAGTGATCACATTCCTGTCAGGACAAGTCTGCTTATTGGAGGTGAGCAGGCTGAGTTCCCAGCATAGCTAGCAAACTAACCACGGTGTGTTCTTTCGTTTGGTGTGGTCAGTTTTTAACCACTTCCCAACCACGTTGCGTACATTTACTACTGCACTGTGCAGCCCTGCGCAAATCGCCATATATAGACGGAGATTCGCGCAGCCGCACACCACCGGCAGTGCGCTCTGGTGCCTGTCGCACGCTATGTGAGTGTGGCCGCAGGTCGGACGGACTCGATGTCCGTCGGCGACCCGCGATCGCCTAATACAGGGGGAGAATGTGGAACCGCCAATGTAAACATGTCGGTTTCCCGTTCTGTCAGGGGACATGATGGTGATCTACTGAACCCTGTAAATCGGGATCAGTTAAGCCCCGTACACACGGTCCGCAAATCAGATGACAGATCGTCCGTTTTTTTTCGCATGTTAATCTCAGATCGAATCGGCAGTCACGAAATTAGTCACGAAAATTCTTGTACGACAGAATAAAAACTCGGAAGTGATGTAAAGTGTTGTAGTGTATTTATATTGTATTTTCGGACGACAACTGTACTGATTAAAAGAAAATCGTACGAACAGGTATCATACGAGAAAAATGTTTGTGTTTGTCCGATCTAATAACATCGGATGAACTGTCATGATCGGCTCTCGAAAGCTCTATATCCAAAAGCAGGATTTTTCGTCCGATTTTCGGATCATGCGTACCGGCCTTTAGGTCTGTCATGCCCCTGCCAGCCCAGCTCCCACACAGTTAGAACACAGTGAGGTAACACATTTAACCCCTTGATTGCTCCTTACAGTTTAACCCCTTCCCTGCCAATGACATTTATACAGTAATCAGTGGCTATTTTTAGCTCTGATCGCTGTATAAATGTCATTGGTCCCAAAAAAGTGTCAAAAGTGTCCGATCTGTCCGCCACAATATCGCAGTCCCGATAAAAATCATAGATCGCCGCCATTACCAGTAAAAAACATAAAATAATAAAAACACCATAAATCAATTCTCATGGTTTGTAGACATGATAACTTTTGCGCAAACCAATCAATAAATGCTTTTTTTATAGAAGAATACATTTTGGCCTAAACCGATGAATACATTTTTTTTATATTTTTTTTTTGGATATGTATTAAAGCAAAAATTAAAAAATATGTATATTTTTTTCAAAATTTACGCTCTTTCTTCGTTTGTAGCGCAAAAAATTAAAACCGCAGAGGTGATCAAATACCACCAAAAGAAAGCTCTATTTGTGGGAAAAAAGAACATCAATTTTGTTTGGGTACGACGTTGCATGACGGCGCAATTGTCAGTTAAAGTGACGCAGTGCCGAATCGCAAAAAGTGCTCTGGTCAGGAAGGGGGAAAATCCTTCTGGGGCTGAAGTGGTTATTAGGAAAGCAGAGGGACTGGCAGGAACACCAAGGATTTCACATAAAGGAAGCTATACAAAGAGAACAGGATCATTTTTCATACAAGTACATGGTACATCAATCACATGTCAGGAATATAAAATATTGGGTTTACATACTCTTTAATATTACTGCATAAGCCCAACTATGACTGCTTATCTTCAGCAAGTACAACATATGAA
Source organism: Glandirana rugosa (assembly GCA_018402905.1). Taxonomy (NCBI): domain Eukaryota; kingdom Metazoa; phylum Chordata; class Amphibia; order Anura; family Ranidae; genus Glandirana; species Glandirana rugosa. The sequence continues at coordinate 562,519 of BLSH010334045.1, read as the reverse complement.
TTGCATGTGTAGCACCACCCTGGCAAAGTGGTTCCCCAGAGACATGATAGGCTGACATTTCACCTCAGGGTGTAATTCTCATGCAATAATGGGAAATGAAAATACATGAGAACCAGGCACTTTTAGGTGATTTAAAAAGAGAGTTGACTACTCACGACACCATGGGACAGAGGGTTAGGTTTAGAGATGCTACACATTAAAGCAGAACTCCGGTACTTCACATATCAATGCACAGGAGAAGGACCCTTAAGTCAATATCAACACTCCTGTGTTCAGAATCTTCAGTAGACATCACCACTAGCAACCACATTCTTTTAGGAGAGTTGACTAACACCAACTGAGACTCCATCCTATACCCCTTCTTCTGCAGGAGAGTCCACCAGCACCCTCTGCCTCTGAGACTCCATCCTATACCCCTTCTTCTGCAAGAGAGTTCACCAGCACCCTCTGCCTCTGAGACTCCATCCTGCCTCCAGACAGAGACAGTTATAAATCCAGTTACATACAAGCCTTAGCTCCAAGCCTTGTCACATCCAGGCAAGCACGCCTAAAGAAGCAGCTCCAGCACATGCACCCTCCCAATTCTGCAACCCTGAGAGAAAGAGAGCTTGCATCTGCTCACCCCAAATATTTATATCCTTTCCCATAATGCAACCCTGGAAAAGAAACTCTTATTGGTTGGCTGGAAAAGGATAAATATTCATAACCCAAGCCCCTTGTGTAATCTCAAACTAATGCCGTAGGTAACAGTGCCACCTACTACTGAAAGAAGTGAGAACTGACAGCTGGGCTGAGCTTAGGTAAAGCAGAACAAAACACAGACTATAAATTGGCATTGGCTGACTGCAGCCAAGCTGACTAAATTTAACCACTTAACGACCACCTTACGTATATTTACTGCAGCAAAACGGCGATTCGCATGAGTAGAAGACGGGCACGTGCCGCCAGCAGCTGAGCGGGGCTGCGGGTCGGGTGGACTCGATGTCCCCCGGCGACCCACGATCGCCTATGAGAGAGGAAGAACGGGGAACCGCCAATGTAAACACAGCGGTTTCCCATTCTGACAGGCGGCATGACAGAGATGTACTGATCCCTGTAGATCATGTCCCTGGCAGTCCAGCCCCCATACAGTTAGAACACACTGAGGGGACATAGTTAACCCCTTGATCGCCCCCTTACTGTTAACCACTTCCCTGCCAGTGAAATCTATACAGTAATCGGTGCCTATTTTTAGCTCTGATCGCTGTATAAATGTCATTGGTCCCAAAAAAGTGTTCAAAATGTCCGACATGCACGCCGCAATGTCGCAGTCCCGATAAAAAACACAGATTGCCGCCATTACTAGTAAAAAAAAAATAGTTAAAACACTAAAAAGGAATTCACATGGTTTGTAAACGTGGCAACTTTTGCGCAAACAAATCAATAAACGCTGATTGCGATATTTTTTACCATGAATACAGTATCTCACAAAATGAAAAACACCCTTAACATTTTTGTAAATATTTTATTCTATCTTTTCATTTGACAACACTGAAGAAATTGCTCTTTGCTACAATGTAAAGTAGTGAGTGTACAGCTTGTATAACAGTGCAAATTTGCTGTCCCCTCAAAATAACTCAACGCACAGCCATTAATGTCTAAACCGCTGGCAACAAAAGTGAGTACACCCCTAAGTGAAAATGTCCAAATTGGGCCCAATTAGCCATTTTCCCTCCCCGGTGTCATGTAACTCGTTAGTGTTACAAGGTCTCAGGTGTGAATGGGGAGCAGCTGTGTTAAATTTGGCGTCATTGCTCTCACTCTCTCATACTGGTCACTGGAAGTTCAACATGGCACCTCAACTCTCTGAGAATCTGAAAAAAAGAATTGTTGCTCTACATAAAGATGGCCTAGGCTATAAGAAGATTGCCAAGACCCTGAAACTGAGCTGCCAAGACCACACAGCGGATCAACAGAACAGGTTCCAATCAGAACAGGCCTCGCCATGGTGGAACAAAGGAGTTGAGTGCGCGTGCTCAGCGTCATATCCAGAGGTTGTCTTTGGGAAATAGACGTATGAGTGCTACCAGAATTGCTGCAGAGGATGGAGGGGTGGGGGGTCAGCCTGTCAGTGCTCAGACCATACGCCACACACTGCATCAAATTGATCTGCATTGTTGTCGTCCCAGAAAGAAGCCTCTTCTGAAGATGATGCACAAGAAAGCCCGCAAACAGTTTGCTGAAGACAAGCAGACTAAGGATATGGATTACTGGAACCATGTCCTGTGGTCTGATGAGACCAAGATAAACTTATTTGGTTCAGATGGTGTCAAGCGTGTGTGAATGCAACCAGGTGGGGAGTACAAAGACAAGTGTGTCTTGCCTACAGTCAATCATGGTGATAGGAGTGTCATGGTCTGGGGCTGCCGACACTGGGGAGCTGCAGTTTATTGAGGGAACCATGAATGCCAACATGTACTGTGACATACTGAAGCAGAGCATGATCCCCTACCTTTCGGAGACTGGGTCGCAGGACAGTATTCCAACATGATAACGACCACAAACACTCCTCCAAGATGACCATTGCCTTGCTAAAGAAGCTGAGGGTAAAGGTGATGGACTGGCCAAGCATGTCTCCAGACCTAAACCCTATTGAGCATCTGTGGGGCATCCTCAAAAGGAAGGTGGAGAAGCGCAAGGTCTCTAACATCCACCAGCTCCGTGATGTCGTCATGGAGGAGTGAAACAGGACTCCAGTGGCAACCTGTGAAGCTCTGGTGAACTCCATGCCCATGAGGCAGTGCTGGAAAATAATGGTGGCCACACAAAATATTGACACTTTGGACCCAATTTAGACATTTTCACTTAGGGGTGTACTCACTTTTGTTGCCAGCGGTTTAGACATTAGTGGCTGTGTGTTGAGTTATTTTGAGGGGACAGCAAATTTACACTGTTATACAAGCTGTACACTCACTACTTTACATTGTAGCAAAGTGTCATCTCTTCATTGTTGTCAGATGAAACGATATAATAAAATATTTACAAAAATGTTAAGGGTGTACTCACTTTTGTAAGATACTGTATGTAGAAGTATATATATCAGCCAAAACGGATGAATACATTTGTTTTTTTTTAAATATTTTTTTAGACATTTATTATAGCAAAAAGTAAAAAATATTGTTTTTTTTTTTAAAATTGTCGCTCTTTTTTTGTTTATATTGGTGATCAGAAGTGACGCAGAGGCGATCAAATACCACCACTCTATTTTTGGGAAAAAAAGGATGTCAATTTAGTTTGGGTACAACGTCGCACGACTGCGCAATTGTCAGTTAAAGCTACGCAGTGCCGAATCGCAAAAAGTGCTCTGGTCCTAAAGGGGGAAATCCTTCCGGGGCTGAAGTGGTTAAAGAGTCACTTCTGCATATGGCAGGGTGGCTACGCATGTGTTACCTCACAAAAACAAACAAGATTAAAAAATGAATTCTTTAACTGCTACTGTACTTTGAAAGTTTTCTTACTTTTTAATTAGCACATATTCATAAATGAGGACAAATATATATTGATAACACCCAGTGTTTTTCTTTATGTTAGGCTGCGAAAGACAGTAAGAATTTTAACACACAAATAGATTTTCCTTAGTCCTCCAATGCCCTGCTTTGCCTTGTTTTAATTAATGACAAAGGCAACATCTTTATTAATGGCTGTGTTTAAAGAGGATTTAATTTTGGAGCTTTGTAACCTATTTATCTGTTGGATAAAGACATATAGATTTGAACAGCATGAGTGATAATTATCACAAAGCTCCTTCTGCACCACATGCACACTGCAAACGATGGCATGTTGTCGCCACATACTATCAAATCAAAAGGACCGCCAAGATGATCCTTGTCTCAGTAGTTTGTATTTATTTTCACTATCATGTCACCATAGCTATTTTCTAATATACTTTGTGCTGTGAGTGACACATATTTGACAACACAAACCAGGGACTGACATTTGAAAGAGCAAGGGTTATTGCTATCCATCCATGAAAAAAAGCTTAACTAGATTTGATACAGGGACTGCTATTGTCATCTCCTAATGAGAGGGTACCATAGATTTAATACAATGACAGACTCTTAATATAACAAGGTATGTGCAGTGCACATAACATATTCTACAGTGCCTTGAAAAAGTATTCATACCCCTTGAACTTTTCTACATGTTACGACCAAAAACGTAAATGTATTTTATTGGGGTTTTATGTGATAGAGCAACACAAAGTGGCACATAATTGTGAAGTGGATAGGAAAATCATAAATGGTTTTCAACATTTTTTTTAAATAAAATATGTGAAAAGTGTGGTGTGCATTTGTATTCAGCCCCCTTTACTCTGATACCCCTAACTAAAATCTAGTGGAACCAATTGCCTTCAGAAGTCACCTAATTAGTAAATAGAGTCCACCTGTGTGTAATTCAATCTCAGTATGAATACAGCTGTTCTGTGAAGCCCTCAGAGGTTTGTTAGAGAACCTTAGTGAACAAACAGCATCGTGAAGGCCAAAGAACACCACAGGCAGGTCAGGGATAAAGTTGTGGAGAAGTTTAAAGCAGGGTTAGGTTATAAAAAATATCCCAAGCTTTGAACATCTCATAGATCACTGTTCAATCCATCATTCAAAAATGGAAGGAGTATGACACAACTGCAAACCTACCAAGACATGGCCGTCCACCTAAACTGACAGGCCGGGCAAGGAGAGCATTAATCAGAGAAGCAGCCAAAGGCAGAGGCGTAACTAGAACCTTCAGGACCCCGGTGCAAGAAATTACGAAGGGCCCCCCTGACCCCTGGCCAGGGCCCTTCCCTCTTCTCGCTGTTCCTCCGGCCCTTTACTCCCATCGCAGGTCCCTTTATTACGGTTCACAAGTTCTGCAGTGGGCCCCCTTACTGCCATCTTCGGGCCTCCCCATGGTGGTGAAATGCCAGGGCCCGGTTACAATTGCAACCTTTGCAATCCTGATAGTTCCCTCACTGGTGTCAGTAGTTTTTAATTTTTATTTAAATTGTATTATTTTTCTACCATTTCATTTTATTTCTTTTTCAATTTTATTTTTACAATTTTTTTTAAGAGCTCTGTTAGGGGGCTTTGATGAGACATCAGGGGTCTAAACAAACCTCAGCCCTCAATCTCCATCTCTATAGCCTCAGCTGCACAGAATGAATGGACAGGAATAGTTGAATACTGAACCTCTCATTCATTCAGAAATGGAAGTATAGTAAAAATAGTTTACTATGCTCCATTATGAATGAACCAATTGGTACCAATCACTGACTCTGTCCATTCAGAAAAGGAAGTAGCCGGTAAATTCCCATCTCTCCATCATGACACATCTTCTACAGCAGCTCGCAGGAGAGAGGAGGGAGGAAGACAGCAGCTCTGTGGGGGGGACCAGGGAAGCACACAGGGACCCTCGAAACAGCAAAAGACAAGTAAACTGGATAGGAGGGGCGGCGGGACAGCATATAGAGGAACCAATCTCCTCCATTAGGAGAAAAATGGAGGAGATTGGTTCCTCTAAATGCCTCCCCTGCCATCCCTCCTATTCAGGTGTACAAGGGAGGCACACGGGCCCCCTGGAGCATGGGGCCCGGTTGCAATCGCAACCCCTATCGTTACGTCCCTGCCAAGAGGCTCATAGTGACTCTGGAGGAGCTGCAGAGATCCACAACGCAGGTGGAAGAATCTGTCCACAGGACAACTATTAGCCGTGCACTCCACAAATCTGGCCTTTGGGCCAGTTCACACCACATGCAGTCCAGTGTGTTTTTATTCTGCATCAAAAATGCATGGAAAGTAGGTTATATGGTTCCCCATGGCATAGTTTACACCAGTGCAGTCAGTTCTAGGGCGTTCCAGTTCCAGGAAAAAAAGTAGAACGTGCTGCATTTTTTCTGCACTGAACTGTACTGTAAAACACATCAAAAATGCACCGGAAAGCACCAAAAATGCACTGGAGTGCACCTAAATGCACCAAAACGCACTGGAACTCATGTCCTTATTTTAGATTAAGAAAAAAAGGGGGCAAAGCGCACGGGCTGCATCAAAAGTGCACCAAATTCGTGTCAAAAACACACATGCAGAAAAGCATCCGGAACGCATCTGGACTGCGTTTCTATGGTGTGAACTGGCCCTTTATGGAAGAGTGGCAAGAAGAAAGCCATTGTTGAAAGAAAGCCATAAGAAGTCCCATTTGCAGTTTGTGAGAAGCCATGTGGGGGGCAAACATGTGGAAGAAGGTGCTCTGGTCAGATGAGACCAAGATTTTACTTTTTAGCCTAAAAATAAAATGCTATGTGCAGCGAAAAAACTAACACTGCATCACCCTGAACACACCATCCCCACTGTGAAACATGGCGGTGGTAGCATCAAGTTGTGAGAATGCTTTTCTTCAGCAGGGACAGGGAAGCACCTCAAAGTTGATGGGAAGATGGATTCAGCCAATTGAGGTCAATCTTAGAAGAAAACCTCAGGTCTGCAAAAGACTTGAGACTGGGACGGAGGTTCACCTTCCAGCAGGACAACGACCCTAAACATACAGCCAGAACTACAATGGTTTGGATCAAAGCATAATCATGTGTTATAATGGCCCAGTCATAGTCCAGACTTAAATCCAATTGAGAATCTGTGGCAAGACTTGAAAATTGCTGTTCACAGACGCTCTCCATCCAATCTGACAGAGCTTGAGTTATTTTGTAAAGAAGAATGGGCAAACATTTCACTCTCTAGATGTGCAAAGCTGGTAGAGACATCCCCAAAAAAGACTTGCAGCTGTAATTGCAGCAAAAGGTGGTTCTACAAAGTATTGACTCAGGGGGCTGAATACAAATAAAATACATTTTATGTTTTTGGTTGTAACATGACATAATGTGGAAAATTTCAAGGGGTATGAATACTTTTTCAAGGCACTATATAAACTTCACATTTGTTTCCTATACCACATCCACAGACTTGTACACTTTTTAAAGTGTTATGTGATCATTAATGCTTTATAATGACATTTCTTGTAGCAATACTGATTTGTATACATTACACATGTGAAAATAGACATATACTAAAATGTTAACCTAATATAAACATTCTCGCTAAAATATTGGTTCAAGCTTATAAGGAAAAGCAGGTTTTATATCAATATCCTACTCTTTCTTTATCTATCCAAACAAATCTCATTTAAGGTTTTTTTTTTTTTTTTTAATCAGAAAGAAGTTTATTTAAAACAAAAAAACAGGTTTCTCAGACTACCGAGTCACATTTGTGCATAGGTTATTCAGCATTCAGTGTACATATAACACAAGTACCAAGCCATGTACATAGATACGTCACCCCATACCTCCATTCCTCCATCCTCCTGCACTTTATCCATCCACGCCCATCCCAAAGAGAATTTTCTGTCCACCAGTCTGTTGGGTCACCCTGCCTAGGAAGCCTGTCTTTTAGTTTATAGTAGCAGTCGGTCCATAATTAGGTCCACCGGGGCGAGCCCCGGGGTATCCAACCAAGGCTCCCACAGGTCAATAAATTTTAGGGGCCTACCCCTATGTTGAAAGATGTACTTTTCCAATCGCAGAGTGTCACCCATCTGTCCAATCCACTCCTTAAGTGTGGGGGGCTGCCCCGACTTCCAATGTATCAGTATAAGCCTTCTGGCCTGGAATAGTGCCCTAGCAATGGCCTGCCTTTGGTTTTCCTCTGTGAGAACCTCCTCCAGCATACCCAGAATACATGGCCTAGGATCCACTGGGACGTCAACCTGGAACACCCTGTTAATGATGCCCATCACCCCCGTCCAGTAACGGTGTAGCTTCGGGCATCTCCAGAGGAGATGTATGAGATCCCCCCGGTTCCTCGAGCACCTGGTACACTCTGGGTTATCCTTCACCCCCATTTTATGTAGTCTAGCGGGTGTGTAGTGCGCTCGTAGCACAATATACATTTGCGATAGGCGCTGGGAGACACTGAGGGAGCACGAGTGGATAGCCTCCAGAACCTCCTCCCACTGCGTATCCTTAAAAGAGCCCACGTCCCTTTCCCAGCTATCCATCACCCCCGCTGGGAACCCCTTCAGGTACATGGAAGCCAGCATACTATAACAGTGTGAAATAAAGCCCTTAAAATAGGAAATCTCGCTCATAAAATGAAAGACAGGTGTGGGGGAAAGGACCCACGGTTCGCCACCCGCCTGTTGCCCCACAGCGTGTTTAAGTTGCATATAATTGAGCCACATGGATTCCGTTATACCAAATTTGCTTTGCAACTCCGTGAAGGAGTGCAGTTTAACTTGAGAGAAAATGTGTTTCAAGTGCGTAACTCCATGTGCCCTCCATCTCAGCCCCGCTACCAGAATTTTTAGTTCCGAGTATCGACCATTATCCCATATGGGGCTGAAGTTAGTATAGCCCATGACTCCTTGCAATTGCCTTGTTCTATTCCACACCTTCTGCATCAGTACATAGGTGGGGAATTTCCTGTTTGATTTGGCATATGCTAGGGCTTCCAGCCCCTGCGCTACCTCCGCCGCCCCCGTGGACCGGTAAAGAATTGTAATTGTGGGATCCCTTCTATCCGTCTGTTCTGTTTTTTCCCCAGCCATCACCCTCACAATGTGTTGAAGTTGTCCAGCTAAATAGTACAGTCAGGGATTAAGCAACGCCATCCCCCCTGCCTCCTTCGGCTTCTGGAGTTGTTCTAGTTTAATCCGTGGGGGTTTATTCAGCCAGATAAGGGACCTGAACATCATGTTAATAATTCTGAATACTTTATTTGGGATTACCACCGGGTTCTTGTGTAAGACATATAGGAGCTGTGGCATAATGATCATCTTGATTAGGTTTAATCTACCAGTTACGGAGAGCTTACATTTCGACCATACCTTGATTTTTTTCCCGAATACGGTTCAACAATGGGGACAAGTTTAGGGAGATATACTCTAATGGATTAGCTGTAATGTGGATTCCCAGGTATTTGAAAGACTCTACCACTGGTATATGTTGAGTCAAGGGGTCTATATCTCCAGTAGGCTTATCCAGTCTCATCATAGAGGACTTAGTCCAGTTAATGACCAAGACCAGAGAATCCACCGAAGGTGGTGATGTCAGACATACCCTGCCGTGTCCCCCAATAACAACAATGTGTCATCAGCATAAAGCATGATTTTCTCTTCTATATTGCCATATTGAAACCCTTTTACATGCGAATTAGCCCGGATCCTGACTGCTAGTGGCTCTATGGCCACGGCGAAAAGCAGGGGGGACAGAGGGCACCCCTGCCTAGTACCCCTATGTAACTTAAATGGACTGGACACCCGACCCGCCTCCCGGATCGCCGCCACAGGGGCACTATATAGTAGTTTCACCCAGGAGATAAATGTTTCTCCAAAGCCAAAACTCTCCATTGCCACCCACAAGTACTGCCATTCAATGCTGTCAAACGCCTTATGGGCGTCCAACGACAGCAATGCCCTATCTCCCCCATTGTCCACCGGCGACTGGAGGTTGAGAAATAGTCTGCGTATATTAAGCGCAGTTGATCTTTGGGGTATGAAACCAGCCTGGTCCGGGTGGACAATAGAGGAGATAACCCCGTTTAGTCTCAGAGCCAAGGCTTTTGCCAAGAGTTTGACGTCCAACTGAAGGAGGGAAATCGGTCTGTAAGATCCCGGGTCTAGGGGATCTTTCCCCGGTTTCAACAGAAGTATGATGTTGGCCCTAGTCATGGACTTTGGAAGGGATCCCCGTTCTCTAGCTGTATTAAATACTTTAAGCAAGTGGGGAAGGATATGCTCCCCATATTGTTTATAGACCTTGTTAGGAATTCCGTCCTCCCCCGGTGCTTTATGGTTAGGGCAGGCCCCAACCGCTCCACTCAGTTCCTCCAGCGTCAGGGGGGCATCCAACATCTGCCTCTGAGCTTCAGTCAAACGAGGTAGTTCCATGCCCCCCAGAAAGTCCCGCAGCTCCCCAGGAGAGCAGGCTTGCCGTGAGGCATAGAGCCCCGTATAAAATTCTACCAGTTTCCGCATAACAAGATCCGGGGTGTTAACTATTTTCCCCTCCTTAGATGTCTTCAAGGCCCCTAATGAGGGCAAAGTTTGATGGGAGTGTACAAGTCTAGCTAGCATCCATCCAGTCTGTTCCCCTTCCTCATAAAAGGCAAGTCTATTAAAAAATCTTTTCCTGTCAGCCCCTGATCTAACAATGTGATCCAGAGCCCCCTGTGCTGCCACCCACACCTCCCTGTGACAGTCCGTTGGATCGTCAATAAACACTGCCTCCAAGCGACGCACCAGTCGGACAGCCTGCTCTTTTTGGGCATTTGTCGATTGCTTAATTGCATTGACTGCTTTAATAAATACCCCTCGCAGGAAGGCTTTAAAAGCATCCCATGTGACAAGTGGATCCGGACTATTTGTATGCGTTCGCCAGAAGTCTGACATCTGGTCAATGATTGCATCATGGGAGGGAATAAGGGTTAACCAAAACGCATTCAGCTTCCATGATGCCCTCCCCAGAGAGGAGGACAGCCCAGTGTTCACTGACATCGCCAACGTGGAGTGGTCAGAGATGCCCCGCACCCCATACTGAATGTCTTGTATGGCTTCCGCCATACTGGGTGTGCACAGACAAATGTCTATTCTGGATAGGGACATATGCCGACCCACCTAGGTACCGCAATTTGGGTGTGAATTTTGTCAAAAGTACAAAGAGATTTTAAGTATACAGGGATAGGTCTTATCTGTAAACAGAC
>BLSH010334045.1:518485-545251 GCA_018402905.1 Glandirana rugosa | reverse complement strand
GCGGCGACTGTGGAGTAATTCAACAGAAGATTCATCTGAAAAATCCACCTTCTGCCACTTTTCCAGCGTCCTTCCTTTTAGCAGGCTGTGGGCCTTGGCAAATGCCACACGGGTTTTCCATTGTCTTTTGTTTAGTGCTGGCTTCTGGGCACTGATTCGACCACGGAGGCAATTTCAAGACAGAATCTGACAAACTGTTCTGGTTGACACAGGGACTTCAGGTGACCAGGTCTTATGCAGCTCTGCTGCAGTGGAAAATGGGCTGGCCTTGGATTTTCGAGCCAACAAAGGGTCCTCTCGAGCAGTTGTCTTGCGGGGTCTGCCTGACCTGGGCTTGTCAAAAACGTCTCCAGTCTCTTCAGATCTTTTTTTTATCCTCTGTACTTGACGCTGAGACACATTGAAGGTGTCTGCCACATCAGCAGTGGTTCTGGTCTTCAGCCTCTTGATAATCAAAACTTTAGTCTCAGGGTGAATCTTAGGCATGTTTGCAGAGGTCTAGTTGCAGTTGATGTGAAGGTCTAGTGTACTGGTGTTCTTTTTATACACACCTGAGACCTAATTGATCCATTATTAGTCACAGGTGAAGCTCATATGACAAGGCGACAACACTTATGTCTTTGCAAAAATTGACTCAATGGGCTTCACCAAGCTGTGAATATTGGAATACTTTTTGACAGTTTAGTTTTGCACTGAAACATTATTACATAAGCTGTTGGGATTAAATCTTGATTAGAAATATATTTCAGCGGCACTTCAGGTCAATTTGTACACAAGCGACAAGACTTTTGTCCGGGACTGTATGTGTACATTGTGGTGTGTTGTAATACAATGTTAATTGCACCCCAAATATACCCTACATATACAGTATGCTACAGCAGATTAAAATGCAAAGTTGCAATTGATCTATACATTGTAGTGCACTGCATTGTAAAAAAAATAGTGCAGTATCTACTTTTTAGCCATCCATAGACGGTTCAAGCAGGTTTGGTTCAGCAGGAACCGGCTAAGATTCGAACCATGAAGGGGCAGGCCGAATATACCCAAGTTGATTGATCGATCAATTAACTTGGGTGCAACCAGCCTGCCACATTTGACATACGCATATTGCTAGCGGCTGTAATAGCCGCTAGCAAAAATGGCACTGTGGAAGGGATTCCCCTATCAACACTGTCTGTGTTGATGGGGAAATTGAGCAAATTTCTTTCCTGAAACCAGTGGTTACAGGAAAGAAATTTTCTCTGTCTATAGCCTCGTACACACAGGCCGATTATAAGGCGGTATTGGCCAGTTCAATAGAAACTGACCGACATTCAGCCCGCGTGTACAGGTCCATTACACTTAGCACAGAAAGTGCTAACACATCTGTGAAAGTGGTGAGTATAGAATTCATATTTGTGCAAGGGAGTACCGTATATACTCGGGTATAAGTCGACCCGTGTATAAGCCGACCCCCCTACTTTTGCCCAAAAAATATGGGAAAACATATTGACCCGCGTATAAGCCTAGGGTGTGAAATGCAGCAGCCACAACACAGGGACAGGGCGCCAGAACACAGGGACAGGGCGCACGAACACAGGGACAGGGAGCCAGAACACAGGGACAGGGTGCCAGAACACAGGGATTTTAATGCCAGGACACAGGGATTTTAATGCCAGGACACAGGGATTTTAATGCCAGGACACAGACACTGTAGCCAGAACACATAAGGGATGAGTAAGGTAGTTTAGTTTCACATTAAATAGAGCTGTGTTCCTTCTAAGAGCCATTCTGTGCTTTGTAAGTGTGATTAAACACATTGGAATGCAAAGAATGCAGAGAGAGAGCTGCAGCTCTTCACGGAGATCAGGAGGTGGGCGGGACTGAACAGCTAACATCAGCTTGTCCCGCCCACCTCCCCCACCTCCCGACATCAAGCTGAGAATCTGACACCTCTCTCTGCATTCTCTACATTCCAATGTGTTTAATCACACTTACCAAGCACAGAACGGCTCTTAGAAGCAGCACGGCTCTGTTTAACATGAAACTACTGATCACCACAGACACTGACTTGGGTATAAGTTGAGGGGGGTCTTTTTTAACACAAAAAATGTGCTGAAAAACGAGTATATACGGTATATGTCTTCAGTCATCTTAGAAAAGCCACTGCTGCTCCTTGTTTGTCTGAGTAGAATTATGAGCCCAAACAATCTGAAGTCCTTCTTTCTTCATCAATAAAGAAAATTTGCAAGGAATGTGATCATTTATAAAAAAAGGGGGAAAAGGTATTTATATTGTTTGTTTTTTTATATCTATACAAAAATTTTTTGCCTTTCATTTCTATTTTAAACTGAATGGGTTACATAGTTACATAGTTAGTGAGGTTGAAAAAAGACAGAAGTCCATCAAGTCCAACCTATGTGAGTGTTTTTATGTCAGTATTACATTGTATATCCCTCAATGTTGTGGTCCCTTAGGTGCCCATCTAGTAGTTTTTTGAAATTATCTATGCTCCCAGCTGAAACCACTGTTTGTGGAAGAGAATTCCACATCCTCACTGCTCTTACTGTAAAAAAAGCCTCTAAGCAGCTTAAGGTTAAACCGCCTTTCCTCTATTTTTAATGAATGGCCGCGTCTTTGTGTGCTCCCTTGCGCGTAATAGTTTTGTCTCTATTGTGGAGTCACCAGTACAGTATTTCTGCATTAAAATCATATCCCCTCTCAAGCGTTTCTTCTCCAGAGAGAATAAATTCATTTCTCGTAATCTTTCCTCATAACTAAGGTCCTTCAGTCCCTTAATTAGCTTTGTTGCCCTTCTCTGAACCCTTTCTAGTTCCAGGACATCCTTCCTGAGGACTGGTGCCCAGAACTGGACGACATACTCCAGGTGTGGCCTCACCAGAGACTTGTAGAGGGGGAGAATTATTGATTTATCCCTGGAGTTTATCCCCTTTTTGATGCATGCCAATATTTTGTTGGCTTTGCTTGCCGCAGCTTGGCATTGCATGCCATTGCTGAACCTGTTCTTTACTAGGACCCCTAGGTCATTTTCCATCCTAGATTACCCCAGAGGCTCTCCCCTTAGTGAGTAATGTGCATTCATATTCTTGGTACCCAAATGCATTATTTTACATTTTTCTACATTAAACCTCACTTTCCACTTATTTTCCCACCCCTTTAATTTGTTCAGATCTTCTTGTAGGGTTTCCACATACTGTGGAGAAATCATTGCCCTGCTTGGTATCATCTGCAAATATTGAGATTGAGCTATTAACCCCATCCTCCAGATCGTTTATGAATAAATTGAATAGGATTGGTCCCAGGACAGATCCCTGGGGGACCCCACTTTCCACACCAGACCATTCCGAGTACTCCCCGTTTATCCCACCCTCTGGACTCTCCCCTGTAACCAGTTTTCATTCCAGGTACTCACCGTTTGATCCATGCCGACAGACGCTAACTGGCCTGTAATTTCCAGGGGCATATCTTGGTCCTTTTTTATATATTGGTGCTACATTGGCTTTTCTCCAATCAGCTGGTACCATACCAGTCAGTAGACTGTTTGTTCTTAAAAATTAGGTACAGTGGTCTGGCAATTTCTTGATTGAGTTCCTTAAGGACCCTCGGGTGCAAGTCATCTGGTCCCGGTGACTTATTAATGTTACGTTTTTCAAGTCTATTCCTAATTTGATCCTCAGTTAGCCATGAGGGTGCTTCCTGTGACATGTCGTGAGGTCCTACAATATAGTTTTGAATACTTGAGCCCCCTGTTTCCTACGCGAATACTGAGGAGAAACATGAGTTTAACACCTTTGCCATCTCTCCATCCTTGGTAACCAGATTCCCTTCATCATTTTTTTATGGGGCCAATATGATCTGACCTCCCTCTCTTACTATTTATATAATTAAAGAATTTCTTGGGATTCTTTTTACTCTGTTGAGCTATGTGTCTTTCATGTTCTATCTTAGCCACCCTGATTGCACCCTTACATTCCTTATTGCATACCTTATAAAGCTGGAGTGCTGACAGAGACCCCTCAACCTTATATTTTTTGAAGGCCTTCTCCTTTGCCTTTATATGTGCTTTTATGTCAGAGTTAAGCCACCCTGTTTTTTATTAGCTCTTCTAAACGTATTTCCCATTGGGATACACTGGCTAATACCTTTGTTTAGTATGTCCTTGAAGCACTCCCATTTTTCCTCCGCGTTCTTTGTTCCTAGAATTTTATCCCAACTAACATCTTCCAGCAAGGAGCGTAGTTTATGGAAGTTGGCTCTCTTAAAATTCAGTGTCTTTGTATTTCCCTTATGTTTTCTATTTGTGTGACTTACACTGAAACAAATTGACCTGTGATCGCTATTTCCTAGATTGCCCCTTACTTCCACGTTTCTGATCAAGTCTGTGTTGTTAGTAATCAGAAGGTCTAATTTTTTTTCTAGTTGGTGCATTTACCATCTGGCCCATGAAATTTGCTGCAGGACATTTAGGAAATGTCGAGCCTTAGCTGAATGTGCGGTACCTTCCGCCCAGTCTATATCTGGATAATTAAAATCCCCCACTATAATGTCACTTCCCATCTTTGCCGCAGTTCCAAACTGTGACAGGAGGTCCGCCTCCCCCTCTCCCCTCTGGTTAGGGGGCCTATTTATGTTTTACAAGGTGGTCATTTACAATCACTTTAAAAAGATTGCATTATACCTTTTGTTGACCTTTCTGTAGTATTAGAATGCCATTTAGTTTCTGCATTGTTTGAAGCATTCCATTAATGGACCTGTTTTCTTTCCATGAATACATTAAGCTGTTCACTATATAAAACTAAAAGAGTGTAGCTAGTTTATCATTTCATTAACTGATAATGTCATCCATGGACCATGATGGTATCTTCTATCCAGCCTGTTTGTTCCATTTAATAAAAAAAAACTATTACTACATTTTAAAGGGCAATTCAAAGAAAACACGAGTTACTAATGCTAGCAAACAAAAGCTGCCAAAGTCAGAAAGTTCACTCTTCTTTATTCAAGTTGTCTGCAATCCCCTAAGCCCCATTCACATCGGCGCAATTTGACATGCGATTTGACAGGACAAATCAGAGCCTATTGCTGGCAATAGAAGCATCCCAATCGGTGCGATGCTGACTTTACAGTGCTGCACTGATTTCCAAAAGTAGTTCCTGCACTACTTTTGTCGACTTTGGGGGCGATTTCAATGGACATCTGTGCATGAACCTGCACAGATGTCTTTCAAGTCCCCCCGAAGTCGGAGTGAAATGCGGCTTTGAAGTCGCGCGAGTTCAGGTGAACTTGCACGATTTCAAAGCTGTGTTCAGTGTGAATGAGGGCTAAATCAAGATTCTATAAAGCACCTCAGATCAGTAGGAGGACAGGAACCTGTGCTTGTGTAACTTCCACTTTCTTTGCCTAGCACATCACAATAAGCTTAGCAGAGTTTAGCAGCGCCAAACATTTTTTCTGCCCAAATTCTGCTGCTCTTGGACACGAACAATGAAAAAAAATTTTTTTTCAACATTTTTAGTATTTTTTCATTTATTTAGCAAAAAAATAAAAAACCCAGTGGTGATTAAATACCACCAAAAGAAAGCTCTAGGTGTATGAAGGAAATTGAAAAAAGAATTAGTTTGGGTACAGTGTTGCATGACTGTGCAATAGTCATTCAAAGTGTGACAGCGCTGAAGCTGAAAATTGGCCTGGGCAGGAAGGGGATAAAAGTGCCCAGTAGACAACTGGTTAAAAATATCCAGTGTGCATGAAGCCTTAAACTTCCAGAGCAGGTAGGAATCTTGTTTGTTTTGAATCTTCTTAGCATTGGCACTTTTTTAGAACCAGCTTTTTGAGAGGCATGAAGTAGTCTGCAGTAAATGTTTTAGTTGTACAGCCAAGGGGGATCCAGTGTGACCAATTTACTAACAAAAGGAACTAGTGTAGACTGGTACAGTGCACATGTGTCTGGATGGACAACTGAGGTACTAAGCATGCTTTCTGTATAAAAATCAATGTTTCATTTTAATTTCTGGAGTGTAAGGCCCCTTTCACGCTATCCATTGATCCCTGCTGAGCTGGCGGATGACAGGTCCTCTATGGGAGATCAGATGAAAATGGATCCGCCTGTCCGTTATCATCCGATTCTATCTGATTCAAATTGCCAGATGGATGGAAAATAGAGTTTCCATCCATCTGGATTTAGCGGACTGGATCAGATAATGGCGGATGTCAGCGGACATGTCACCGCTGACATCTGTCGCTCCATAGAGGTGAATGAACCGTCCGATCAGGTCCGCCTGAAAAACGGACAGGCGGACCTGGTTGGTCCGCATGGGTGAAAAGGGCCTAACTTTAATGTAAGACATTTTTCAAAATACACATTAAAACATTAGTAGGGTTGCAAAGTGATTGTGTTTTACAACTTCTGATATGCCCAAATCAATGCCTGAGCTCCTACCCGAAAAGATGCAAGGCAGTGTCTTGGGGACTTATCTTGTAACAGATTTTATCTCAGTGGTCATTTAGCAAGGATGCTATTTGCACTGTCATTCCAATAGCAACTTTGAATGGGAATTGACAATCTATATAAAAAAGAATGCCAAGCAGTGCAATTGTGCAAATAATGCCGCCAAAAGCATTTAGTATGATTGAAATAAACTGGAATAAATCAAAATAGGTGCACATTGAAAATAAACAGTAATTTATCTTACATTCCCTCTATTAATAGGTACTATATTCAATGACATCACAATGCATATTTACTGCCATTTAAATTCAGATATGCACACAGAGTAATATAGTGCTGGTAAAGCTGGACCAACTCATGGCTAAATGACAGCTTCATCCACCCTGGATCCTAATGGCAAAAGGGTGTGGCAAGGCGTTGCAATGTATTTATATTGAAAGCATTGTGCTTCAGCTTAGGGGAGGCTGGTAAAAGCTATGCTGATATCTGAACTCAATCTGAATTGATTTTTGTTTGTTCCTTGATGTTTATAGTACCTGAATGCTATTAACATCATCTTAATAAATGACCCTATTTATGTTCCTGAGTGTGAGACTTCTCATTCACTCATTTTTTACATCTGTACAGTATGCAAGTATATAAGGAATCTACCAGCAAAGCGAAAACCTAAATCAACAGGTGTTGCCTTAACAAGCAGCTTCTGGTGAAATCTATGTTATCTATTAATGCTATCTAAGATATACTGCCAGCTGCAGCCAGAATCCAGAATGCCCCTCGCATGTAGAATGTTGGGTCTGCTTTCTGATATCCGGTCTGTGATCATTCCTGATTTTCTGTTAATGTATCATTCATCAGTTTTGAAATTGAGGACCTTTTGGTACTTCTGTGTCTGCCACAGGACAGCCCCTGCTGTAATGCTCAACTTGTGACTTGCTACAAAGTTACAGTGTTACAGTCTGTTCACTGGGGAGAGGGGACTGAGAAAATGCTTACTCCTGCCTGCAGCTGAATGATGAAATCCTCTCAATCCAGGCAAAGTCATTGAATGGAGCTCAAAATAGATTTTTAATGATACATTGTGCAACGTTTTTCTTTTTAACTGTAAAGTTGCTGTATATTGTGACATTTTGGGAATTTATTTGTACAGACTTACTGATAGGTCCATTTTAATTGTGACCATTTATAGTTTGCTCTGTAGGTTCCTATTCTATTAAATGCAACTGGTCAGGATAGAAATATGAGAGCAGCAATCACTGACTTGTTTATGAAGGTGAATATTCTCAGGCTGTCATTCTTATCTTTACTTCAATACATGGCAAATCAGTGACTGAGAACCAGCATGTGCATGACAGGTGCCCGACATTTGAAATACAGGTTCTTTTTCTGGATTAGTGACTCACCAGGTAGAAAAAGAAGGATAAGGATGACAGTACTTGTATACTGCATCATCATAAACAAGTCTTCAGTATCTGTATCTATTTATCTTTTCTAATTGTACGTAATTTGTGGTCACATAATCCACTGTAACAAGTAGCAACTCTAGGTACCAAGTTATTTCTACTATGGTAAAAATAGTTAATACAATATGTAACTTTAATTCTATCAACATGCAACCTCTTTCAACTTTTTCAAAAGCATATTCCAACAAAGCAATAATTCAAATAGAAATAGATTCTGACTACATCTCATAAGTCAATATTTAAATAATATATCAAATCAAGCAGTAATCGAGAAAAAAAGCCATTCTTCATACTTGGCACTCTGCTAAGGCATAGCATGTTATTGGTAGCAACAGGTTCATTTTTGTTAAGTGATGCAACAAAGATATAACCTGAATAATGTACTTCTGTATTATTAAGCCTGCACTAAAGAATATGTGAAATAAATCTGCACTCATACATACAGTAGATGTTTAATGTATATAGCCATATGAATGCAGCTCCTCTCTTATAATTATCTTTTATGCACAATTACATTATTTATGTACAGACTGCAAATGCACATTCGCAAATGTATTTATAAAACTAGTAGTTCCCATTAAAATCTTTAGTTATTAAATCTAAACCATAATAGTAGAAGATAGAAGTTACTTACCGTGCCTAGCTTCTTAAGAAGGTG
This sequence comes from Glandirana rugosa, assembly GCA_018402905.1. Lineage (NCBI taxonomy): Eukaryota > Metazoa > Chordata > Amphibia > Anura > Ranidae > Glandirana > Glandirana rugosa. Next base: position 536,688 of record BLSH010334045.1, on the reverse strand, counting down.
GCAAAAGAAATCATCAAGCTCTTTACCTTCAATGTAACCGTTGTCTAAATACATAAAAAATATATTTTTGATTCCATAATAACGACTGTTACATTTAAGTCTTAAACTAGTACCTACAAGCATAGCATTTATCCAATACTATTTTCAGTTATGTATAAAATCAATTATTTGTCTCCTTTTAATAAGAATAAGACAGATGCAATAACACGTGTAAACCGATCAACAATCATTTGTTATTGTTCTGATTGCTCTAATGAAAGATGAAATACATTTGTCTACTTTGGTTTACCACAGTTCCACATTACTGTTTCAAATGCCTTATTAAATAAGCTGTCCTTAATGTGAAAAAATAAAATAATAGAAAACTGATCTGGAGGGTGAGGCAAGGTCAACAAAATGGGTTATACAAGGTATTTTACACTGTTGATATTTCCGTTGATTGGAAGTCTTTTACTAAGTAAATTACATCCTATTTCCTCAGAAATGGAAAATACTTTTCCTTCATAATCCACTTAGTGAAGTGATACTGTCAACTGCTAGAGGAATGTGAGTTGACAGTTGTAAAAATGTTGCAGTAATTATGTTTATAATTGTTATTAATGAGCAAGTACAGAACAGAACCTACAGTATATACCATTGTGTTGTGTACGATATATATAAATATATATAAAGTGTTGTATTTATTACAAGTATTTTCATAGTGCCAACAGTTTATGAGCTTTACATACTATACATACACATCAGCCCCTACTCTCAAGGAGCTTACAATCTAAGGTCCCTTTCCCACATGCATACATATCCTTATCTCACATTCATACTCACACATAGTGGAACCAAATTAGACAAAAGGGAATTAACCTACTAACATGTTATTAAAATTAAATGAGTATTGTCATTCTCATAGTGTTTGTATTGCTTATATAATACCTTACTTTGCATACTATTAGGACATACATAGATTGACTTTTTTTCTATATTTGACTGTAGTTTTATTTATGCTTCAATCACAAGGCTACAGATTTCTAATTACTCTTGTAATATGGATGACTATTATAAGGCTGTTTTAAGACCTGCTTCACTTTGTTTTTTTTTTCTACATCTAGTCCATTAAAATCTATTCATGTTACAGCCAAAAGCAGGTCTAATGTCCCTGCGCCCAAAACGCTTAAACTTAAAAAAAAGTCTATCCAAGCCTTTATATAGGTAGGCATCATTTTATACGTTATATACACTGCTACAAAATATTATCTGCGTGCTTAGATTAAAACATTTTTACTGTGCATTTTATTAACCTAGTTCAAACAGACTTAAAGAAATATAATATAATTTGCTTACCATCAGAGTCAAAACGCTGCCAAATCTCCAGGAACTCTGCAGCGTCCAGCTTGAGAAAGCCGCTGTCCATGGTGCTAATGGTTATTACAGTGCTGAAGGGAGAGAGCAGAGCAGAGCAAAGACTAGAGCTCAACCTTCTCTTCCAATTCAGCTCTCAGCTTTATTTATGGTTAGCAGCAATCTCCTCCCATTAAGCACTTGTTGAATTGCCTGAACAGGAGGCAGGGTCATTTGCAGCACTAATGTATCACATATGCTCTAGTGAAGGTTAAAGTCCAATAAGCCTTATCAGAAGTTCTATTGTTCTGCTAGGTGTCTTGCGTCACTGCTATGCTTCACATGACGGTGACAGTGGCATGTGCATAACATATATTGTCTAGGCAGATGCATAGACATATTATGCACTTAAGATCTCTCCTATATTGTGCATTCAGTGTTTAGGTTTACATTGACATAAAGAAAGCTATATTATATGCATAGTCTTTAGCTTGTAGTGACACCTAGAGCTATGCATGATAAAAATGCTTATCGTTTCCAGTGTGTAATTAATACAGAACATAAAGTGGAAATATATGTGAATGTTAAACTGTGAGCAGACAGGCTCTTCATTGCAGAAGAGACATGCAATAGAACAAACCTACCTACCTGTTTGCAGTCTTCTGTAGAACGTAAATAGAGCTGTGCATGCGCAGCTAAGTACATTCTGGCACAGTGCCTGTGTGCCAGGATGATTGCACTATTATGCATGTGCGGGAGTGACATCATACCAAGCTAGCCAATCAAGATGGCTAAAGACGGACACCTGGAAGAATCGGGGAGAAGATGTCAGCATTGGGGACTGGCATTGCAGGTGCCAGACCATTGAATCAAAGGTAAGTATTGACATGTTTAGTTCTGCTTTAAGTTAATCTGTTCTTTTTGTTTTTAAGTTTTTCAGTGTAAAATATATTAACAAATACTGTGTATTTAAACTAATGATATAAGCAATACATGTAGCCAATACACTGAAGTATTGCTGGAACATGTATTTTTGTCTTTGTGATGGACTGCCTGGCACCCAGCCTGGGAGTCTCCACCAAGATACAGCTTCCTCCACTCTGGAACCACAAATCAGGTATTAAAGCTGGGAATTGCACTCAAGAACTAGATGACACTAGCTTAGGTGCAAACTGGAACTCTTTATTGTAAGTTCACCTAGAATTTATACCACACAAAATCAGATAAGAGCTTTTTCATGTTATCCAAAACAATGCAAACTTTAAACAGTAATACCATCAGTATATCTTACAGTACATCTAATGAACAGGTAACAGTTAACAGTAATCAAATTAAACAGTGACCTAATTAACAGTAAGATAATCAACAGCTAGGCACCTGAACAAGCCTTGAATAGTCAGGGAGTCCACCCCCAGACAGTCTGGCACCAGTATACAAGAAGATCCAGGGCTGTCCAAATCTCATTAACCAGCCTTCTTTTCACATCCAATGTTCTCACTGAGTTTTATGACCTCCATGGTTTCCTTGACTGTTAAATGGAGTACTAACATGTCATCATGCATTATATAAGAGGACATCTTCCTGAATGCTCATAGCTTCCTCAAATGGCAGGGCCCATAGTCAGTAGGCAAGAGGCTACCCTGAAGTCCCTGTCCTAGTCGGGTCTGTCACAGTCTTCTTATTTTTAAAAGAAAAAGTAAGGTATGTGAGGTTAAATTGTGGTGACTACAGTAAAATATAAATAAATAGAGTATATTTAGTATACAGAATGTGTGTATATGCATATGTTACTGTCATCTGTCCCTATTGCTCAGTGGACAATAAATATTTGTTACTAGGTAGCAATTTTGAATTGTTGTTAAGGTGTTAATATACTTGCAAAGCGAGACTTGTTTCTTAAAGCCAACCTCTGGAGAAAATAAATCATCCCTTGCAGTGGCACTCCCCCCACACTGAATGGGTTAAATATCCTTTTCTGCCTAGGGTACCAGTAAATACCAGTAATAGAACTTTCACTTACCTAATCCCTCACTCCCCCAAGTAGCTGTCACTCTCCTCTTTTGCCTGATGCTCTGACTTGTAGGGGGAGGGGGGCTCTCAGCATCCTCATGTACTAATTCAGACTATTGGTCCTGCATTGTACTTGAGGTAGGAGTGCCTGCAATTGCTGAAGTGCCTTGGGCTACATGCACACCAGTAATTTAAGCCGGTGCAAATTGCAATGGCAGGAATCTTCTGTTGTGAGCAACAAGCCCTGTTCAGTAAAATGCAGGTTGCCAGTGGCGCAGCTATTCGCAGTGCACACAAAGTGCATCTAGCAGTGACCACCTTAGGTAATCGCTGGCTGTGCGGACGCTGCGTATAGCTACAGCTGCTAGCGACCTAATATAACGAACGGAGCTGGTGGCTGCAATTCACAACCAGCCTGAATTGATGGTGCCAATGTAGCCCTAAAGAAGAGGCTGCGGGGGTCAGTTGTATAGCATGGAGGAAACCTGTGGGAGTGAGGCATTAGGGAAATAAAAGTCCTTTTTATTGGTACCCTAGGCATAAATGATTTTTCTTTCCCTGGATTTCAGCTTTAAACATGAAGGTATTACAGGACAGAAATATGTTGTGTATTTCCTGTGAGTCTGGCAGGAGGTTTATATTACATTATATCCTGTGATTGGTTTCAGGATGGCAATATAATAGAAGTTATTGCTTAGTGCAGTGCTGTTTATAAAGAAATACAATTGTTACTATGTGAGTGCCATCCTGTCAGTGTCAGTAGGAAGGGAATTCTAAAGATAATACCATATGTCACAGCTGAAACCAACAGATTAATTGATGGTTTCTTTTATCAAAGATTTCTTATTCCGGTTGTCCCTTTTACAGCAGAATGTATAGTTAGTTTACAGCTGCATTCAGCAAATACTGTATATACACGAGTGCATTTATGGCACAATAGAAGACCTAAGTCCATTTTTCTGACCATATTTCATTGTACACTACCCCAAAGTTCAAACTCCCCCTTCCCCTCCCATTTACAGAATGATTGCCCTACTGGCTCCTGTCATTTTATTACTCCAACTTATCATCCATTCACAGAAATTTGTGAATGAGAAAACTACAAGTCCCATATTCCACTGTGTCAGAAGGACTAGTAGTTCTCAGTGGAGCACCAGTGCTGTGACGTCACCACTCTTATAGTCCATTGATACTTTCCCCAGCTCCTTAGCTAAAGGTCTGTACTGAGGTACCTGCGCTTGAGTTAGCATCTGCAGGAGCCCACCTGTAATATAACACGTTTACACAGGTTGATCTACATCGTTAGTTATATAGTGTGTGCACTATGAGGACTTGGGAGGAGGTTTGCCAAAATGGCAGGCAGTATGGGCTTCCATTATGTTTTATAAAACTTGTAGCTTAATACATTTCAGTTGCTTTATTATGTTTAAAATAATAGCAAATATGTTTTTTAAAGCAGTTTAGAGTTAATACATTGGGCTCTTTTTGTCCTGAAATACTGGAAAAAGACATATGTGCGAAGTAGAGCTTCATAGACTGATCAGTCTCCCAGCCCCGTACAAATCTATGGGGTTCCACTGCTAGTGTGCAGGCAGCAGGGCCCATACCCCACATTTAGTGACAATGCTGCTGATTTCCTCTAACCTGCAACAAGCTCCGCACATGCCAGCAGTCAGCTCCAGTCACAGGAAGCCTCCCATCACTCAAAACTTATTTGTGGCTTTCTCCAGTAGTTCATGTGACATGCATATGACTCAAATAGGTAATTAGTACCATGAAATTTCCTGTGCTGGCAGCTAATAACAGAAATAGCTGTAGGTTAGGGGAGAGTAGCAGTACTGTCACTAAATGCATGGTCCACTGTAAAGATAGTGCAACATTTTTAAAATTGTGTTGCTTCATCACATATGCCACCATTTTCGCTTATCCCAAAGATCCTACCGTACATGTAGCGTTGACATTTAAATGTAGGCTATCACCATCTACAACAGTCATACCCAGTGGGAAGCATATCCAGAGTGGTCCCCGCAGCAGGTCAGTTTGTGTTGTAATGGGGCCCTTATTACCAGCCCCATCAGCTCACACCACCTTCCTACACCTTGGCTTCTACTGCAGCTCACACAGGCACTATAATCTCTGGCCTGGCAGCTCACACCACTAACCCCCTGTATGAATTCCGCTGCTGCTTGGGAGGGCTACTACCAGTATTTAAAGCCACAGTTGACAGCACCTATGGAGGAACCTTCACCACCACCATGCCAGCAACACCCATCACCACTGTACCAATGCCCGCTTCTGTGATCACCACTACTGCAGTGACATGCCAATCCATATTCAGACTTTTCAACTAATGGGCACACTTTGTTTAGTATGTTGTTATCATGTACCTGGTAGCAGAGCCTGAAATGGTGAGGAAGGCCCCTCTTACACCTCTGACTCAGGGCCCCTGGTAGTGTGAACAGCAGGCACAGGAGTGCAGAGTGGCACGAGTGCCTGTAGGTCTAGTCAGTAGCAGAGCGGGTATCCACTTCAGGCAAGAGATGTTGTCAGTAGTCTTCTGTGAAGCAGGCGGCACAGCTGATGAATGGCAGACTGAAGCAGGCTGGTACTGGCGACAGTGGGCAGGTGAGGTGTGCCAGTCATATACTGGCAAGACAGATCAGGTACAGAGGAGCAGACAAGAGCATGGTCTGGGTACAAGCCAGGTCAGGAGCCAATTGGTGGATAAGAATCAAATGGAACAGACAGAAGCGGAGGTCAAGGACAAGCTGGGGTTGGTGCAGGTGGAGTTCAGAGAGTGGTCAGACAAGCCGGGTCAGCAACCGGGTGAAAGGATACAGAGAAGGGTGAAATACAAAGCAGCATTGATCCTGAGCACTGACACAGTTTAAATAACCCATTTGGCCTCAATATCTGTCACCTGTGCAAGTGAGCACGCTGATGTGCATGTGTGCACGTACACATAAGCATGCATGCATACACATAAGTATTAGCCAAATTCCTACATGTACGAGAGGAAGCAGGAAGTAACCTGTGACGAGGCACAGAAGTCTGTCTAAAGGAACCATGTTGTCTCCTGGCATGCCCTTCCTGACATTTGTATGTAAGAGTCAGATGTCACTTCTCTAATTCCACTCAGTTCTAAAAAGAAATCTGCTATTCCTGAATGGTGTCAGAGATCTCACAGACCAGGGACACCTGCAAACATCAGGTTTGCCTCCAAACCTTCCTCAAGATATCTGGCTCTGCAAGGTCACAAAGATGCAAACAAAAAGTTGCAGACCACCAACTATTCATAAAATAAATGTGTTTTGTGTACACAAAATCTTAAAAAAGAAATGTACATTAGACAAATCCCAACCAGGACTTTGTGAAGACATATATTCCCTGCAATACATGCATGAATGTCTATGCACAGACCATTTAAAAATACATTGTAATGGCCCCAGATCTTGCTTGACACCTAAAATATTTGGCCTTTCACTACAAAGAAGGCCAGTGCTACACTGGCACAAGTAAAAGTATGGGTGTATTTACAGAGACTCTGTATACTATTAATATTAGATTTGTGCGAAGTGGTATAGTCTGTGGTCAGCGGAACAGACTGCCATCTAGACATAGAGAGACTTAAGAGTTTATAATTTGCTAATAATACAACATTGTACTTCAAATTGAAAGCACATCTAAAAGAAAGATAATCTGCATTATTGCTGTGGCTAAATTAAAAGATTTCTTACTAGCACAAAGTTTTCTAAACATTGGTTTACAGACAGCATGTTTTTATTTCACGTCCTACTCGCCACTGGTTTACTTTCAGTGTTAAATTTTACACAGTATAATGTTGGGATCTGCTGCACTCTGCTGTTTGTAATTGTAAATGGCTGTGCTTCTTACTGTCATAGAGATATTTCTGTACATCACTTCCGGTCAGTGGTGGCCCGTCCAATAGGGACGCACGGGCGCCACCCCCCATCCATGCATTCCCGCCCCCTGATCTACATACAGGGCGCTGGACTATGGATTCCAATGGGAGGTGTACTTTTTTTTGAAGCATGTGATTAGAGCCAGGGGCTCTTATAAGCTTCCAAAAAGGGTGGGCTCGGGCCGCAGTGCTCTGTGTGGGGGGCGGGGTGCCGCTGCATTCTCTGTGGAGGGGGGTGGACCGACTTGTCTCCCCCCCCCCCGAATTATTGAACACCAGCCGCCACTGCTTCCTGTCCCTGCTAGCTGGGCCAGAAACTCCAGATTGGAGGACTAGGATGGCTTTAAAAAGCGGAGGTTTCAGGAAGTAGACTGAGAAAGAAGTGATCCACATGTCTTGTCCATGGAGTTCTGCTGTTGTATTTTCATCCAGACCAGAAGAGACTGTTATAAACTACTAGGGAGGGACTTAAGTGGAGAGTCAATAGACTGACTCTGAGTTCCAGTGCCACACCACAGTTCTGTCCGTTAGAAGTCTTATTCCAGGCTGGTCAGAAAACATTTTTCCATGGGGGCACCCTTGCAAGCTCCCTCCTGCTGCTCTCTTGCACATTGCTGGATCGGGTTGGGACAGGTAACAATAAGGAAGGTGGGGCAGGGGGGATCCTGCAGCGCAGAAGGTTTTTTACCTTAATGCATAGTAGGTATGCAAGATGATCAGCGTTATATTACTGTGTATTAAAACCAGAGAAATTAGTATTTATGTACTATATAAAAAACAAAAACAAAATACATACTGGTGACAAAACCTGTCTTACAGCTTAACTTTGTTCTGTGATGTTGCTGTGTTCAACTGCAGAATACACCAAACACTCTCTAGTTGTCACTTTATTAAATTTAGATTTTATTTCTTTCTCACACTCACCAGACCCATGTAAACATTGTTTTTACAGTCGTGTTTTTTAGCTTTTTTCACAGCTTAAAAACGCCTCTCTGTGTTATTCAATGGCCTCATACACACACAGACTTTTTTGAGCTGTAAGTGCCATAGGTGTTTTTAAGCTCCAAAAAAAACGCGGACCAGCGTGCGGCTTAACATTGTATACACAGTGTTAAGCCTCATCAGTCTCATTTGTCTCTATTCAAAAGCAATGGTTCCCTATGGGAGCCCATTGATTTGAATAGAAGTCGCACCAGAAGTCTGATCATGATGATCTGACTTGCGGTGTGACTTGTGTGCTGAGAATCTTGAAAGGGAACCTCCCGCCAAAATGAAAAAAAAAATGGCGTGGGGTCCCCCCCAAAATCCATTCCAGACCCTTATCCGAGCACACAGCCAGACAGGTCAGGAAAGGGGGGAGGGCGAGCGAGCGCCCCCCCCCCTCCTGGACCATACCAGGCTGCATGCCCTCAACATGGGGGGGTGGGTGCTTTGGGGCAGGGGGCCCTGCTCCCCCCACCCCAAAGCACCTTGTTCCCATGTTGATGAGGACAAGGGCCTCTTCCTGACAACCCTGGCTGGTGGTTCTCGGGGTCTGCAGGAGGGGGCTTATCAAAATCTGGAAGCCCCCTTTAACAAGGAAACCCCCAGATTCCGGCCCCCCACCATATGTGAATAAGTATTAGGTACAAAGTGTCAAAAATAAACACACTACCCTTTTTAAAGCATTTTATTAAATCTGCTCCGGCATTTCCTCCCTCTCCAGTGTCTCTCCAGCGTCCTCTCCCTCCTCTGCGCTGTCTTCTCTTCTCCCTCTTCTGCCGGGTCTTCTGTCTTCTCGCTCTTTTGCCGGGTCTTCTCCGCTGTCTTCTCACTCTGTTCTTCTTTTGATGTTGACTTGGCGTGATCTCCTGCACTAATGCTGGCTCCGCTGTGTGCAAGGACTTATATTGGCATGGGGCGGGACCACCCACTGACATCATTCGGAGGCCCCACCCCTTCGTGATGTCACCGCCCAGGTCATGATGGGGCGGTGACCTCACAAGGAGGCGGGGCCTCCAGTTGCCCCTGGCGGAGCCATCATTAGTGCGGGAGATTGCGTCAAGTCAACATCAGAACAGAGGGAGAAGACAGGGGAGAAGACCCAGCAAAATAGCGAGAAGACAGAAAACCCGGCAAAAGAGCGAGAAGACAGAAGACCCGGCAGAAGAGGGAGAAGGGAAGACAGCGCGGAGAGGGAGAAGACATCGCCAGAGGAGGGAGAAAATGCTGGAGAGGGAGAAGACGCCGGTGCTTTGGGGTGGGGGCGCAGGGCCCCCCTGCCCCATAGCACCCACCCCCCATATTAAGGGCATGCGGCCTGGTATGGTCCAGGAGGAAGGGGGCACTCACTTGTCCTCCCCTTTTCCTAACCTGCCGAGTTGCGTGCTCATATTTTTTTTTTTCATTTTGGCGGGGTTCCCCTTCAAGAGCCTCAGCACACAAGTCGCAAAGCAAGTCGGATAATCATGATTCGACTTCTGGTGCGACTTCTATTCAAATAAATGGGCTCCCATAAAGAACCATTGATTTTGAATAGAGGCAGAGAAACGCGGCTAAAAGCTAGCGTGGATAAACGCTCGTTTTTCATAGCGCGCATGTGTAGGAGGCCTTATTGGTCCAGTTGTGGTGTTGACCATTATGAACATATATGATGAGTTTGTAAGGAGCCCATAAATTTCCAGAGATATTCACTTTAGCAGTTGATCATCATATCTTACAAAAGCACTGGAATACCAAGTCTTACACTGGTACAAGGATGGGGCGCCTCCAAGACCACCTTTTTTTTTATGCATTATTTTTAATATGCATTACTATATGGGCTTCTACATTGTCAAAAATAGAGTGAGACAGTGCCTATAAAATAAAATATTAAACATGCCCAGTCAGTATGAAAACAATTTGCATTGTAACTTCTTCATATACGCGCTATAGCCAAATGACGGCTACAGTGCGGATCTACTTTGCCGGGAGGACGTCTATTGACGTCCTGCGGGGACACGCTCCGTGCTCTCTGTGATCAACGAGTCTATGACACTCGGCTGATCACAGATCGGAGTAAGGGCCTGGTCCCGGCCCCTTTCCACATGATCAGCTGTCAGCCAATGACAGCTAATCACGTGATGTAAACAAAAGATTGGCGATCACTGACAGCGTGAGGGGAAAAAAAAGCCGATAACCACCGGCTTCTGCCAGAGGGACATTGGTCTCTCGCACAGAGAGCCACGGATGGCGGTCTGTGCCCACCAGTGCCCCTTGCTAGTGTCACCTATCATTTCCCACCAGTGCCACCTACCAGTGCCCATCAGTGCCACCTACCAGTGCCCAGCAGTGCCACCTATCAATGCCCACCAGTGCTGCCAATTAATGCCCATCAGTGCCTCATCATCAGTGCCACCAATCAGTGCTGCCCATCAGTGCCAACCATCAGTGCCCATCAGTGCCACCTCATCTGTGCCCATCAGTGCAGCCTATCAGTGCACATCAGTGCAGCCTATCAGTGCCTTTCAGTGCAGCCTCATCAGTGCACACCAATGAAGGAGGAAAATTACATGTTTTCAAAAATGTATAACAAACTATGAAACTGTTTGGTTTTTTCAAAGTTTTTGGTCTTCTTTCATTTTTTTTTAGCAAAAAAACCCAGCAGTGAATAAATACCACCAAAAGAAAGCTCTATTTGTGAGAAAAAAAAATTATAAAAATTTGGGTACAGTGTTGCATGGCAGCACACTTGTCATTCAAATTGCAACAGCGCTGAAAGCTGAAAATTGGTCTGGGCAGGAGGGGGGTTTAAGTGCCCAGTAAGCAAGTGGTTAAAGCAGGAAACACACAAATTATAGAATGAGATATTATCCTAATAGATTTTCCTTTGGGTTCTTAAGGTTTAGTAAATAATGCCAGCCTTCAAAAATCTTCATTACGTATATGTCAAAAAGTATTTGCATTTCTGTTCCTATGCTATGTTTAACTCTGAGCAAAATCTTTTTTTTCCCCGCAACCCTCTTTCTCACCCCCTCTAACCCGTCCTTCACAGTAAATAAAAAAAAAAGTTGCGCTAACACACTCAAATTCAGAAATGAATATAAATATAATAATAAATATATGTCAAATATGCTGTGATAAAATCCACTTAATCAAAGTCCACTCAGTGAAAGTTGCGGGGATGATCCCACAGTGTACACTTAATAATTGAAAAAGTGTATGATCTTCAATGTGAGAAACCACCACCCAGTAAAATGTCTGGTTACCAGCTCCTATGACCTCTTATTACAGGAGGTCTCTCATGCTTGTGGCTATCTCCGGTCATCAGGAGGAGTCCAGCCTAGGAAGCGCCCACCGTTCAGGGAAATTGTTCCATAACATATGGCCCCAAAAGACAAGTAATGCTTCCATAGTGTAAATCCTTACCACTTATTTAAAGGATAAAAACATATTGCGCTTACAGCAAGACTGAAAGAGTACACATAAAATTCAAGCCAGTCAGCTCACAAGTAGCAGCTCATCCTTCCGGGACTTGCGCGAATGTGGTGACGTCAGCACGTCGCTCCACTCTATGTGTTTCGTCCCAAGATGAGGTCGTCACGGGGCACGGGTGGCGTACTGACCCACTGCATTAAATAAGGACAAACAACCACACCTCGCTGTGAATTTGGAGCAGTCGTCTACATGAGAATCCATATTGGAAAAGGGTACCCCTGTATGCAGGGTGAAGAAACCCCTCCCACATAATAACTAATTTGTTTTTATTTCTTGTGTTGTTTAATTCCATTATTTTATGCTCATGCTATCGAAAACCCTGAGTTCTTCTGATACAAGAGGTAACTGCGTACACTAGCCTACAACATTGAACAAAGGAAAAGTAAGTGATTCTGAAAGTAAACAGTATACCTTCCAAACAAAGGTAAATGTTTAAATAACTGGACTCCACTAACTCCAGTTTGTGCAGTTTGCTGTTTGCAAGTTTGCTGATATATGAACTTCAAACCAAGTTTTATGATGATTTAAAAAAATTTGTGGGTGCGTTGTGCTAAATTATTTAGCATGTCAAAATGTACTATGTTTTTTTTCAGTATCATTTGATTCACCCATCATCCCATGAGTTTAAATTATTCATGTACAGCATACTGAATTGACAGAACTGTCCTTCAAAGCCCAATTTTAATTCTTTAGAAAACCCTTCAGGTTTAAACGTTGAACATCTGTTATAAAACTCAGTTAGACCTTGTGGCAAGCCTGTCACATTTCTATGCATCATAGCATACACAATTCAGCACAGCCAAATATATATATACCGTGTATATACACAGTATTTCACAAAAGTGAGTACACACCTCACAATTTTGTAAATATTTTATTATATCTTTTCATGTGACAACACTGAAGAAATGACACTTTGCTACAATGTAAAAGAATTAGTGTACAGCTTGTATAACAGTGAAAATTTGCTGTCCCCTCAAAATAACTCAACACACAGCCATTAATGTCTAAACCGCTGGCAACAAAAATGAGTACACCCCTAAGTGAAAATGTCCAAATTGGGCCCAATTAACCATTTTCCCTCCCTGGTGTCTTCTGACTCATTAGTGTTAGAAGTTGGAAGTTCAACATGGCACCTCATGGCAAAGAATTCTTTGAGGATCTGAAAAAAAGAATTGTTGCTCTACATAAGGATGGCCTAGGCTATAAGAAGATTGCCAAGACCCTGAAAGTGAGCTGCAGCAAGGTGGCCAAGACCATACAGCGGTTTAACAGGACAGGTTCCCCTCAGAATGTGCATGGCCATGGTCGACCAGAGGAGTTCAGTGCTCATGCACAGCATCCTACCCAGAGGTTGTCTTTGGGAAATAGATGTATGAGTGCTATCAGCATTGCTGCAGAGGTTGAAGGGGCGGGGGGGTCAGCCTGTCAGTGCTCAGACCATACGCCGCACACTTCATCAAATTGGTCTGCATGGCTGTCGTCCCAGAAGGAAGCCTCTTCTAAAGATCATGAACAAGAAAGCCCGCAAACAGTTTACTGAAGACAAGCAGACTAAGGACATGAATTACTGGAACCATGTCCTGTGGTCTGGTGAGACCAAGACAAACTTATTTGATTCAGCTGGTGTCAAGCGTGTGTGGCGGCAACCAGGTGAGGACTACAAAGACAAGTGTGTTTTGCCTACAGTCAAGTATGGTGGTGGAAGTGTCATGGTCTGGGGCTGCATGAGTTCTGCCAGCACTGGGGAGCTACAGTTCATTGAGGGAACCATGATTACCAACATGTACTGTGACATACTGAAGCAGAACATGATCCCCTCTCTTCGGAGATGATAACCTCTCTTCCAACATGATAACAACCACAAACACACCTCCAAGAAGACCACTGCCTTGCTAAAGAAGCTGAGGGTAAAGGTGATGGACTGGCCAAGCATGTCTCCAGACCTAAATCCTATTGAGCATCTGTGGGGCATCCTCAAACAGAAGGTGGAGGAATGCAAGGTCTCTAACAACCACTAGCTCTGTGATGTCATCATGGAGGAGTGGAAGAGGACTCCAGTGGCAACATGTGAAGCTCTGGTGAACTCCATGCCCAAGAGGATTAAGGTAGTGCTGGAAAATAATGGTGGCCACACAAAATATTGACACTTTGGGCCCAATTTGGACATTTTCACTTAGAGGTGTACTCACTTTTGTTGACAGCTGTTTAGACATTAATGGCTGTGTGCTGAGTTATTTTAAGGGGACAGCAAATTTACACTGTTATACAAGCTGTACACTGACTACTTTACATTGTAGCAAAGTGTCATATATTCAGTGTTGTCACAAAAAAGATATAATAAAATATTTACAAAACTGTGAGGTGTGTACTCACTTTTGTGAGATACTGTGTGTATATATACATATATATATATATATATATATATATATATATATTTAAAAGTGTATATATATGACTGATTTTTATTTAAACTTTTAAATTAGAACTTTAGCTCAATAAGATTATGTGCTTATGTGCAAAATAAACATCAGATATACAGTGTTAAAAAAAAATTAAAGGAACACTTTTAAAACACATCAGATCTCAATGGGGAAAAATATCATGCTGGATAGCTATACTGATATGGACTGGGTAATGTGTTATGGACGAAAGGATGCCACATCGTTTGATGGAAATGAAAATTATTAAGCTACAGAGGGCTGAATTCAAAGACTCCCTGAAAACCAAAGTGAAAAAATGATTCAACAGGCTAGTCCATTTTGCTGAAATCTCATTGCAGCAACTCAAAATGATACTCAGTAGTTTGTATGGCCCCCACGTGCTTATATGCGGGGCATGCGCTTAATGAGACAACGGATGGTGTCCTGGGGTATTTCCTCAAAGATCTGGACCAGGGCATCACTGAGCTTCGTCGATGGACCGACATATACTGTCCCAGAGGTGATATACTGGATTTAGGCCAGGGAAGCGTGGGGGCCATTCAGTGGTATCAATTCCTTCATCCTCTATGAACTGGCTGCATACTCTTGCCACATGAGGCTGGGCATTGTCATGCACCAGGAGGAACCCAGGACCCACTGCACCAGCATAGGTGGGTCCAAGGATTTCATCCCGCTACCTAATGACAGTCAGGGTGCCATTGTCTAGCCTGTAGAGGTCTCCTCCATGGATATGCCTTCCCAGACCACCACCAAGCTGGTCATGCTGAATGATGTTATAGGCAGCATAACATTCTCCACAGCTTCTCCAGACCCATTCAGGTCTGTCACATGTGCTCAAGGTGAACCTTCTCTCATCTGTAAAAAGCACAGGGTGCCAGTGGCGGACCTGCCAATTCTGGTGTTCAATGGCAAATGCCAATTGAGCTACACGGTGCCAGGCAGTGGGCACAGGGCCCAGTAGAGGACATCACACTCATTAAGTCTGTTTCTTATTGTTTGGTCAGAGACTTTCACATCAGTGGCCTGCTGGAGGTCATTTTGTAGGTCTCTGGCAGTGCTCATCCTGTTCCTCCCTGCACAATGGAGCAGATACCGGTCCTGCTGATGGGTTAAGGACCTTCTACGTCCCTGTCCAGCTCTCCTAGAGTAACTGCCTGTCTCCTGGAATCTCCTCCATGCTCTTGAGACTATGCTGGGAGACACCGCAAACCTTCTGGCAATGGTCCATATTCATATGCCATCCTGGAGGAGTTGGGATGCCTGTGCAAACTCTATTGAGCTCAGGTATCACCTCATGCTCTCAGTAGTGACACTGACCCTAGCCAAATGCAAAACTAGTGAAAAACAGTCAGAAAAGATGAGCAGAGAAAAAAATGTCAGTGGCCTCCACCTGTAAAACCATTCCTGTATTGGGCGTTGTTTCACTGTTGCCCATCTAGTGCACCTGTTGTTAATTTCATTAAAACCAAAGCAGCTGAAACCGATTAACACCCCCCTCTGCTACTTAACTGACCAGATCAATATCCCAGGAGGTTAATTGACTTGATGCTTTACTCTGATTAAAAAGTGTTCCTTTCATTTTTTTAAGCAGTGTATAAGGATGACTGCAGAACCATTTGTTTTTGAAGTTAGCACTTTATTCTCTATAATGTGTCATAATCCTTCTACTATATATTTTAAACAAAAGAGTTTTTACAGCACCAATATCTTTAAATGGTCAGATCTTGTAAATTTTAGTGATAGATAGATGCAGGGGGACTGAATCACTTATTGTCGTGTTGATTTTGAATTTTAGCCATTGCATTCATGCCGAACTTCTACCACCACACCACCAAATTATTTAACTCAACAGCGCATAAAGTGTATCTCAAGTTAAATACTTTTTTTCTAGTTTTGGATAGAGTCAGGTTTTGGCTGTTCTCCATGGCTCTGTTAGAGAGATTCCTGCCCTGCTGACAACTGTATTCATTCATTGATTCATTGATTGTTTTATAAATGTTTGGAGATGCGTATGTACTCTTTTCTTGCCAGGCATTACTGACGCATTGTGTGGATTAGTGTGCAGACTCAGATCAGCTCCCATGTATTCTATGAACTGGTGATCCTAGTCTAGGCTTAAAGTGTCTTATCTTGCTTTATATAGCTAAAGCCTCGTACACACGGTTCGACGATCGTATGCAAACAGTCGTACGACCGCTCGTTGTATGCTCATCCAACTGTTAGTACACACGGATAGAACAGCCGACGTACGACAGTCGTACAACAGAAGTTGTATGAGCAAACTATAAAACTTTGGTAGCACCAACAAGCGGTCGTATGACCACTGTATTGTGTGTACATAGAAGTAGGTCCAACAAGTTGTACTGTGCAAAACAGGCATGCTCAGAAGTCAGGAACGGCCAGACGCTAATTACATGCACCTGAACTTTCTCTTTATACGTTCATAACACATAACTACGTTCGACTTGGTCATACGATCATTTAGTGTATGTCAGTATGCGAGTTACATGATCTAACATACGATTTGGTCCGTTCGGTCGTACGACCGTCGAACCGTGTGTATGAGGTTTTAGACCAGGGGCAGGCAACCTTTGACATCTGGTGGAGATCTACCAAGACAACATGGATAACAGCAAAGAACACTGGGGTGCCAGCCTTTTTTTTTTCTTTAGTTAACTAGCAAGCCCTCAGAAGTTAGTAGCAGTATGGCAGTGTACAGAGGTCAGCAATATGAAGAGCAGTGTACAGAGATCAGTAGGGCAGATAAAAGGGGTTAGCAGGGCAGGGTTAGGAAGGCACAGTACAGAGGGGTCAGGGGGGCCTGGTATGGGGGGGGAGACCGAAGAGCCACACAGATGTCTCAGGACGACATGATACTTGGGGGGGGGTCAGGAGGCCACACAGAGGGGTCAGGAAGACATGGTACTGGCGGTCAGGAGGGCACACAGAGGGGTCAGGATGATATGATACCGGAGGTCAGGAGGGTCCAAGTGTTTTACTGATGCAGAGCAGCACAGGAAAGCTGCTGTTCTGGTGTGCTGATCCCACCTATCCTCCTCTCTCAGCTGTAATGTCACGCATGAGCACACCCACTTGAATGAACTGTTTAGGAGGGCCGGCAGGGATAAGCACATGACACTCACAGTGAGACATGAGCCCGAGCTTGCTGCTAGTACATCATAGGCAGCTGAGGCATTCCCTGCCCTGCAGCTGCACATTAAAGGGGTGTGCTGCTGGACAGGGAATACCTCTGCCTATGCTTCCCGGTTAGAGTGCTTCTCCAATCAAGGATGCAGGGGGAGGAGCACTTGCAGGGTCGGCCGTCTGTCTGCTAATCCTGTTTCATAGTTTTGAA
The DNA here is from genome assembly GCA_018402905.1 of Glandirana rugosa. Taxonomy (NCBI): domain Eukaryota; kingdom Metazoa; phylum Chordata; class Amphibia; order Anura; family Ranidae; genus Glandirana; species Glandirana rugosa. The sequence continues at coordinate 519,170 of BLSH010334045.1, read as the reverse complement.
GCATTCATTTAGGATCTTTCCTTCTACACCTGACCCAACATTCTAGTATGTGCTTGTGTTTCTGGTTTCTTCCTGTTCTGAACCCTGTGTTGGCCTTGTCCTCTCTTTTGTCTAATCTTTTGCTTCCCAGTCTCAGCTGTTTCCCTGTGATCTATTTTTCCCACCCTATGTTTACCTTATTCGCCACCCTCTTTATATTCATTATGTATCCAGTCCGATGTTTATGGTTCAGTCTGTCTGTTTGGCCTAAGGCATTGCTTGATTTTGCATTTGATCAGTGTCTATCTTTCTTTGTTTTTCCTTTTATTGAATGTCTGGTCTGGGCACAGGAGGGTACTGGGTTATCAATGTACCAGTGCATGATGCTTTAATGGTAGAAAAGCAAATTAAAACTGTGAACCCTATTTTAGGTTCATGGTTAGATGCAGGGGCGTAACGATAGGGGATGCAATTGGAACCAGGCCCCATGCTCCAGGGGGCCCGTGTGCCTCCCTTGTACACCTGAATAGGAGGAATGGCGGGGAGTGGCATTTAGAGGACCCTCCTATATTTTCCTATATCTAGTTTACTTGTTTTCTGCTGTTCCCAGGGTCCCTGTGTGCTTCCTTGGTGGGGGGGGGGGGGGGGGGGGGGGGGGGGGGGGGGGGGGGGGGGGGGGGGGGGGGGGGGGGGGGGGGGGGGGGGG
>BLSH010334045.1:494223-505643 GCA_018402905.1 Glandirana rugosa | reverse complement strand
AACCCAGAGATGATTAAATACCACCAAAAGAAAGCTCTATTTGTGTGAAAAAAAGGACGCAAATTTCATATGGGTACAGTGTTGCATGACTGAGTAATTGTCATTCAAAGTGTGAGAGCGCTGAAAGCTGAAAATTGGTCTGGTTGTTAAGGGGGTTTAAGTGCCCAGTTGTCAAGTGGTTAATCATTAAGGAACCTAAATGTAGTCCAGGTGAAAACTATCTACCCTTTTGCAGTGTGAAGCAGAAATCCAGGGAAGGGGGTTATATCTAAAGACAACTATGGCTAATGTATTTAACACACTTTATAGGTACTTTTTAGGAATATTCACATTATGTCCCCAAAAGATCTTACTTAGAATAACAAATGAGATTATTGTGGATCATAAACAACATTTAAACCATACACTTTTACTTGAGGTTCCCAGCATGCTACTACTCCTTGCCTCCTGGCATATTAACAGATTTAAGTCTTAGATCAATGTGGATGCATCTTAGCCAGCCAATTTCCAAAAAAACAAACAACACCTGCTCTGAGTCAAGCCAAATTTCACAAAGCTGAAAATCAAACCTTCATAACAAACATGCTATAGATACATCAAATGTGTGCACAGGGTTTACGGGCTACCATTTAAGTACTTTAGAGACTAATAATATATTTTATATCTTAATAATATGACTTGAACAACAGTGTTTCTTGGAGCCAATATAAAATTTATTGATGCCAACTGAGATTATTGTTCTGTGAAAGAAGGCACTTTGTGTGACTGTCTAGAAATAAAATTTGCTTATTTGCTGACACAAGAAAATGTAGTCAAGTATAACAACAAATTATAAACTATCCAATGGTAATAAAAGTGATCTGAATAATTAAAGTAAAACGGAATAGGATATTCATTCTCTCCATTTGTCCTTATGAATGTGGCCACCGAAAGTGAAAGAAAATCCTTAATTTTGAGTGGTCGACAGGAATAGAGGAGAAATCTTCCAATGAAGACACTCGTTCTCATGACCCTGGTGACTACCAGGGATTTTCTTCACTTCAGAGGAATTTCCTCTCACTTTCTGTTTTGGCTATGGGACAGAACGTGAAGGGAAATCTCCAAGATGGGACACAAATACAAATGGCAAAAAAAACCTGACAGGGGTTACCCACGCCCCAACTCTATCCAAAATGAAAGTTCTACTTTAAGGTAAATAGATCAATATACATGGCAGCCATGACGGTTCTTGTTATCTTTTGCTTATGTGAACAGGCACATTCAAATCTAAAAATTTAGTGATTTACTTTTTTTTTTTTTTTTTTAAGCAGCATCAGGAACACTACTTATCAGCAGTGAAGTGTGTCCCGTGTCCTGAGGGGCTGATGTATACAATAGAAATCCTCATTCTTCTGTCCCTGGACACCCACGCAATGGTTATCTTCCGGTGCTGCAGGGGATAATAGCAGCAGCTGCGCCTGTGACAGGCACTCAAAAGTGGCAACTATGCCATCCTGTCTTCATGTTCAATTTATGCCACCTGTTCTATAGGTTTGCACAATGCAAATTGTTCCATGATTGTCCAACTGTACCTTTCACGAAAAGCCTTGCATTGTGGAGACTTATAGTACGGGTTTTATGAATGCAGCATGTAGGGGAAAAGACTGGCATAATCGGCACTTTTGCTCTTGTTTCTGATGCAGCTGCTATTAACCCCCACAGCATCGGAAATCATAGTTGCAGGGGTATCCTGGGGCAGAGGTCTGATGATTTTTTTTGTAAACAGTAGCCACTAACACATGAGACATACTTCATTGCTGGTAAGTAGCATCCCTAGTGCTGTCTGTCTATATATATATATATATATATATATATATATATATATATATATATATATATATATATATAAAATAAAAATAAATAAAAATCATCAAACTTCAGCTTTAACCTCATCTTTGGTCAAGGAACAGGATTGAGAAATTCTGCACTTGTTTTGTGTAATCTTCAGCTGTAGAAAGCATCCATGATTGGTGGCCTCCACGGTTTCTTTTTACCTTTTATATGCTTGATGATTACTGCCTCTTGCAATCTGAACTATATACCTGAACCTGAACTTTATATTGTAAAGAGCTGTGTAAACTGTTGGCATTGTATAAATCCTGTAAAATAATAAGTACCACTATGGAAAGCACTTAACACTGGGGCCCGTAACCAGTAGATCGCGGTCTGGGCTTGCTGACCCACCATCCCAGAGCATCAAACAATGCAATGCATGCCAGCAACAGGAAAGAAGAGATCTTCAGGTCAGTGTGAAGCAATAAACTGGGCATAACAGTATAGGGCTGCTTTCACACTGATGTGCTGCGGTGTACACACACCACAGGTGCAGTGTACTTGCAGCTTTTGCGGCGGATTTGCTGAGCTTAGCCATAGACTTCAAATATATCTTGCGGGTTTGATGCACTTTCTGAATGCAGGAGTATTGGTGCGCTTTCAGAAAGTGCATCACCCCTGCATGATATAATAAGTCTATGGCAAAGCGTAGCTACCCAGGAAAGTTACACCCGTGGTGTAGGTAAACTGCAGTGCATCAGTGTACCTTATAGAGGGCTCAGAACAGTAAGGGCCCATTTACATTTGTAGTTTAGGGGTAGTAAAACCCTATAGCTATTTTTTTTACCACCTTCGCCCCAGCCGCACCCCCTATAGCCGCAGTGGCCAGGGGTGTACGCATGTTGCAGCCGCAGCAGGAGTTATGTGCCCTGTCATGGTTGGTGGGTGTAGCACCTGCCAAGCATGACCTACTGAAGTTAATAACGTGCAGGCACTCAGTGCCTGTCGACATGTCCTTTACAAGACCGCCTGCGGCACAGCCGCGAAGGCCCCGTCACGAGCGCGATTACGTCAACGCTGCGCGCGCGATCTGTTTAAGCAGGAATCAGGGACACTTCAATGTAGCTGCCATATTCTTCCCATACTGTGAGGGACTCTGTGCACTGAATCTTCTAAACTAACAGGTAATTTGCTTTATGGAAGGCCTCATATGTTGAGGATGTGCCTTTACCACTGCTATGCAATCATTGAAGGACTATGTTTGTCCCATATGACCATGCTTTCAAATGGATCAATAAGAAGTTGGGCTCATACAGCCCTCTCTCTCTCTCTGGCTTATTTATTTATGTATTTAATTATTTATATCCTATATTCACTTACCTGTGTCCCTCTAATGACCAATTATCTTTTGTAGAATTGATCGGGTCCACACATTTGGAGACACCCATTACGAGTATTGTGAGGTAGGCCCTCCATTTTGCTTTGGCTGTTTGGGGGATCCTCGTATGGAGATTCCTGCTGTGGGGGCCAATCTCTCCGTGTCCATCTAGGACGATGCTGCCAGGCAGCTCCAAGGGGGTGCCTATGGGGAACCTGCCATCTCTCTCCTCCTCAATTCATGGTGGCTCTTTACTAGTGTACAGATTTTTGCATGTACTGGTAAGATCTTGCTAATTGACTCTATTGCTTGTCATACATTGTTAATCATCATTGTGTGCTAATGTGTGATGCTTCCTTGTAGAATCTTGATGTCCTTCACCTGTGATGTACAGTGTCGCCCCTGAAGAAGGGAATACTCTCCTGAAACATCTAGGGCACACATCATAGAAGGAACCTCATTCTCAAGCTTTTGTTACGGAACAACATTAATACTGTACTGTGATTTTATGGTGATGTATGCACCAATGTGTTTTTATATGTAATCTGTACAATAAAATGTTCTATTCTTTATATAAACTACAGTTTTCTACTTGTTAAAACTGCCACTAAAGTCCCAATTATTGTACTGGGGGAATACCTCTCAAATACTGAAGTGAATGAGGCCATTCTGCAAATGCCCTGCAACCTTGTGCAGTACACAAGGAGTTAAAGCAGGCAGTGTTGCGTTGTTTTCTCACCACCTGCTTTAACCCTGCAGAAGCGTGCAGTTGCAGAGTGGCCCAGGAATGTGTGGCGAGGTCAGTGGCTGGTGAGGCACTGGCTAGTATCAGAGCCAGATACACACAGGTTACATACGCCGCGAACGTTAGAGCGAGAGCAATAATTCTAACTTCAAACCAGTAATTTCACAGAACATAGATAAATAATAAATTATTATCTTATAACATATAGCATAACATATGATTTAGCTTGTACCTTTTCAGCAGCAGCATATTCTCATTCTCCTTCTTAACTGTGTGAGAAAAACATGGGATTATGGGTAAATCTTATACACATAAACCCATGTTCTTTCCTTGTAGTTAAGAGGGCTGGGAGGGAGCATGTGTCTTTTAGACACATGTCCCCTTCTATGACACTGCAGTGAGAGGCCAGCCTCCACTGCAGCATTTTTATTGGACAGCTTGGGCCAATGGTGCTTTACCATTGGTCCAACCTATCCATTGAGCTCAGTGCCTCTGACAAGAAGCGAGAGGCACTGTGAGCTCATCCTCTCAGTTTGCTGAAAGCACGGTGGGGCTTATTTACTAAGGCTAAAAAGGGCAAAATTAGTCACAGTTCTGCAGAGAAACCAATCAGCTTCTAACCTCAGCTTGTTTAATTAAGCTTTACCAATAAAACCTGGAAGCTGATTGGTTCCTCTGAACAATTGTGACTAATATTGCCCTCTCTAGCTTTAGTAAATAAACCCCAGTGTGTCAGCTTATATTTAAACTGGCCGCTCTGTATGTAGCCTCTGACAGGCTGAGCAAGGAGCCCCGTATCTCTGGAACCATGGATGATAGGAGCCCCAAATTTTGACCAGTGGTGGGGTAGGACTTCAGCTATCTATCCCCCATGCAACATTAACACATATAAAACTGGACGTCACAGGTTGCGACTATATCTGTGGACCTAGATGCTATATCACTGTGCATGTTTTTGACTTTCTGTCACCATAATCATGGTCATTTTCATCGGTCTGTGACTCAAACATGCAGCCTCCACCCCCTTAAATTGGAGGATAGATATAATTCTCCCCCCACCCACAGTTACACTATGTGCCCCCACCCCCATTGACTTTTTGCAGATTACCATTTACGTATTCATTTGAACTAGACATATTTACTCATCAGCTCCCCATCCCTGCTGCGATACGTGGATCGGATGTTATAATGATCGTTCATATATACTTGTTTCCTGAATATGTACAAAAGGTCGGCACTCCAAAACTTTAATGCAGTACATTTATTGAGAAGTGCATAATAATACATGAACAGCAGGTGCGTTTCGGTGGGACAAGCCGCCTTGGTCACAGCTTGTTTCCTGAGCACTACCTACCAAGCGATTTTGTCGCATAACATCACATCTGCATATTGTCATAAGGCGTCCGGACGTCCAGTTTTATATGTGTATATGTTGTAATGTTGTATGTGTGTCCCTGTCTGATGTTTACTTTGAATGCACTTTACGGAAGTGCTATTGTCAAATTTGGTGGCACTGTGAAGCTGTTAATTTGAGTAGCACTTTTGCATTTTGTTTTTTTTAATTGTTTGACATTAATAAATTGCATCTTCTAAAAAATACTATTATGATCCTTCTGTTACCAATAGTAAACCCTATGCTTCCCTGGTGACCATCACCAGCTTATGTTTTTTTGTAAAGGATACATGCACCTTTGGGAACATGAAACATGTTCCCAATGCTGCAGCTGCTGGGCCCTGTCCCTCCTCCCCCCGTGGCAGCAGTACTGGGAGAAGTTCTCCGTATTAGCTGTCACTGTTTGAAAAACCCGCCCACACGGCCCAGTCATTCAGACACACAGCAACGTGTGTTTGAGAACTACATGCTGACATTCAATGAACTACCATGGCGCTCTGTGGTAGTTCATTAAGTCTTCATGTCAGGGAGTATTGGCTTACCCATATGGGATGTAGGGGGCAAGAAGACACACTGATAGTGTTCAAATGACCTGCATGGCATCAGCAATCTGCTGATAGCTGGTGCAATGCTTTACAGGATCCTGCAGCAAAACAATAATAAATGCACATGTTTTACCTGCAAAAAAAATGTGCATTTATATATTTTAAAGTGAACTTATCCTTTAGACTGGGTTTACACTAGTGCGTGTAATTTGCATGTCAAGAGATTGTGAGCGGCTCTCTATGGAGCCGGTTCACTCATCTCCGGAGTGGCTCCGGTGCGAATTGCACAGCAGTCCTGTGTGTCTTCTGGTCCATTTCAGGTCCGAACTGAAATTGGACCTGAAACGTTGAATGGGGACACACCGGACCTACTCCAGTCGGAAGACAAAAAATGCTACCTGAATGAGGCAAGAATTTGAGATTATGATAATGATTTTAGATAATTGATTTACAGTATATATTATGTAGCAAAGGCTACTCCCTGAGGCCTTGTACATACAAATTACAGTATGTGGAAGAACAGTGTGTACAGTAAGCTTTTACAAATTATTTGCATAGCTTTTAGCAAGCTTCAAGCAGCTTTGCTAAATCCTTTAAAGCACCTTCAGCTCCATTAAGGGGATGTTAAATATTTTATCAGTATAAGTGCTGACTGTCGCTTTAAACAAACTCCTAGCGGGCTTTCAACAAACTTTAACAAGTAAAACTGAATCCTTCTAGCCACTTCTTTAAAGTGGCAGTCAGCACTCCCATCAAGATCTGTGTTTAACATCTGACTGATCATTTAACTGAGAAGTCAGAATACAATGGGACAGCCGGGAGGATTCCTCCATACATTTCACAGGACCCCTAGGGGAGTACAGGCAACAGCCCTTTTTGTTAAATAGGAACAGTATCTGCAGTTTATACGTTTATAAGACAGTGTTTGCACCCTCTACTGGCCAATTTACATATCACTGTATTTGACAACAAATAATGAAAAACATAAAAGTCACATAAAACTACTTTTAGGTAAGCAAATGCTCATGGAAAATTCATCTTGCCTTTCTCTATAACATGTTTACCTATGATTTCCACATGACTCCTATATGATGACATTGAAATGCCAAATATATTACCCATTAGTTGTACATTTCTAAAGGGTTAAATACAAAGAACGTCTCTCCTAAACAAATGGTGTTCTTTCTATATCTGTAAAGAAGTGTGTAAGAAAAGGTGTAAAGTCCCCAAATAAATACAGCCCACCGTGTCTCAGTATGTGATTTAATACAGACCTTAGAATAATAAATGAACAGTTACTGAAGTAGTGACTGATCATACCATTTATCCCAGCACTGAATACAAGGGCCATGCCAGTACCTTTTCCCATTTAACATTCAAGCTAGTAGGTGATCATTGCTGACGTTTTCTTTTCTGACCAGACATCAGGAGACATACTCCTGTTTATTCATTGTCTCACTAGGACTTGTTTACTTGCTGAACCGGAGATTTCTTGTGACTTCTTAATTACGGATCATGCATCCATCAGACGGATGTTTCACAGTATGATTCTGCCTAGTATTGCAAAGAACAAGTATTAATCCCATAATAGAAAGCACCTGTAGGTTATTTGGTAGCTGCCTTATCCATGGAAAACAAGAGCAGATCTTCACAAAAAACCATTCTTATTTAATACTACCGGTTTAGTTAAGTGCAAATTGACGCAATAAGTAAAACCATTCATTGCGCTGTTAAAGCAAATGGGAAAACATTGCGTAATCAGTGAAGCTAGGAATAAGGGAGCTGTAAATGTTTACAAGTGTGCCTTGCCTTTAAATTCTGCACTCACCACATTATAAAAACAAGTCTCCTTTTAAAGTGTAACTACATCCAAGCAAAAAAATGTAATGCATTACAGCGTATCAGTCATTGGAAGTGCTGGCTGCATTCGTTTTGCTTTTTCAAGGTAAGCACATGTTTAGCAATCACAGAAATACCTGTTGATCTTACCAGAAATCTAGTGTTCTCGTCACTTGAACACAGATGAACTGGAAGCAAAATAATTGAGATGAACAAAGGCAGACATGTCTGTAGTCAAGCCAGGGTGGCAATCATGACTCCTGATAGAAAATGTATTATGTGCAGGATAACCAGGTAAAAATAAATGGAAAACCTAAAAGGAAAGCAAAGGCAGGTACCTCATCTAAGGGCTGGTAAGCTGTAATATATTACATTTTTGGTTTTAGATTTAAATACTCTTTCTGGCAAGCAGGGGTACTTTTTCACTACTGAGTGTAGCTGGTAGTGCACATTGGTTGCTACAGCCCCTAAAATGGATGTTGAGGCCTCATACACATGGGCGTTTTTTGCAGCTCTCCATGTTTTTCAATGGCCATCTAAAAACGCCAGCGTTTTTGAGCAGTAGAGGGTGTCAGCGTTAGTGAGCTGTTTCTAGAATGCAGGACCAGTGCGTTCTGAGGCTGTAGCAGTTTGCCATTTTTTGACGCCAATCGGCAAAACGTTCACCAACACCCACTAACACCGTACCGGCGTTAACCAGCGTTGTTTGACGCCAACGTTTGTAGGCTGAAAAATAGAGGACTGATTTTTTTTTAAAAAAACGCCTATTGACGCCAACACTCACTAACGCCGATGCAAACGCTGAAAAAAAATGCAGACTTTTTCAAAACGTCGGACACAACGCTTTGCTTATTTTTTTTCAGACGCCCATGTATGAGGCCTTATAGCAATCACACTGGAAGCTCTCTTATACCATTAGAATAAGGATAGGGATGGTCAGCACTCAGGATGACATCCAAAAAAGAATATTCCTTTATTAACCAGTTTCGGACCGCCCACCGCATATATACCGCAGCAGGGCGGCCCAGCTGTGCAAAACCACATAAAAGGATGTGGTTTTGTGCATGTGGCTCAGGGGGTGCGCCTGCTGCCAGAGCGCCATTCCCACTGTGATTGGGCACAGTGGGAGCCAATCAGCGGGTCCTGCACACGCCGCGACCTGCTGATCAGTCTCTGCAGAGAAAGATCAGCCGTCTGCCTAAACAAGGCAAACGGCTGATCTGTCAGGGAGAAACAGAGAGATCTTGTGTTTTAGCTAAGCTGAAACACAATCTTTCTTTTTCTCCAGTGTGACACTCCCCCCCTACAGTTAGAAAGCACCTCCCAGGGAACACACCCCCTTGATCGCCCCAGGTATTAACCCCTTCCCTGCCAGTCTCATTTATACATTGATCAGTGCATTTTTTTTTTAGCACTGATCACTGTATTGGTGTCACTGGTCCCAGGACATCAATTTTATTAGGATACAGTGTTGCACGACCACGCAATTGTTAAACAGCGCAGTGCCATATCGCAAAAAATGGCCTGGTCAGGAAGTGGGTAAAACCTTCTAGAGCTGAAGTGGTTAAAGGCATGAACAACACTGTAAAAACAGCCTACGCATTTTGGACGTTAGTCCCTAGCCATGGCTAAGCACCAATGTCAGAAACGCATGGGCTGTTTTTCAGTATTGTACATGTCTTTTCAATAAAGGAATTAGAGGTGCACCACATGGTGCCGAAACCGAAAATGCAGGATGCACTTTGCTGAAAACCGAAAATGTCAGTTTATAAAAAAATATATATTTTTTTATATATAATTGTATTATATTCAACTCTTTAATTAATATAATGAATATGAATTTATTGTCGGCCATTATTGACACCTTTAGCGCAAGACAAGCTCAAGAAAAATGCATCCCTTGACATTCAATGTATGTCTTCACACTGGTCCATTGCGCTTCCTTCTGGTGTTAAAAATCTTGCTTGCTGCATTTTTGGTCAGTTAAAAAAAAATGCACCAAAAACACACCTCTCGGTTGAAATGAATTGAAGACGCAGCAAGAACACATCAATAACACACCTGTGTTACGTTTTTGATGTGTTTTTTTGAGTCATATGACCTATGAAAAACACACCATAACCACAGTAAAAATCACAGTAAAATCGCATTAAAATCCTTTTCTTTATCTGCAAAATACCAAAAACATAATTTTTAGCCGCCAATATTTGGCTGCATCTCTAAAAGGAATACTATTTTTTTTGGATGTCATCCTGACTGCCGAGCATCCCTTTCCTTACTCTGGTACATTAGAGGTGTCGGCAGGTCTTATTATAGGCTTACCTGTAGGTGCCCTGCAAATCTTTCACGGTTTAGGAGATATACAGTTTCCTAGATGTGCCGATGTCATTTTGGCACATGCGCAGTGCAGAAACGGCCTCCGTGCCGTTTCTTCACTGTGATCTTGCGGGAGTGACGTCACGCGACTCGAGTCAGTCACAGAGCTGGAGAACGCGGCCCTGGAAGGAAGAGGGGCAGAAGATGGATGCTGCCAGCAGAGGGAACAGCGCTGGATGTCGCAGGCTTCGTTTGCAGGTAAGTGGCACATAATGGGCTACTATGTGATACATCTACTTTGCAGGGGAATGTAGAGGAAGTAAACCCCATCTGGGTTTACTTCCTCTTTAAAGTGATTGTAAATGATCACCTTGTAAAAACAACCAATTTCAGTTTAACCACTTGACCACTGGGCACTTAAACCCCCTTCCTAACCAGACCAATTTTCAGCTTTCAGCGCTCTCACATTTTGAATGACAATTACTCAATCATGCAACATTGTACCCATATGAAATTTGCGTCCTTTTTTTCACACAAATAGAACTTTCTTTTGGTGGTATTTAATCACCGTTGGGTTTTTTATTTTTTGCGCTATAATTAAAAAAAGACCGAAAATTTTGTGAAAAAAATTATTTTTCTTTGTTTCGGTTATAAAATTTTGCAAATTAGTAATTTTTCTTCATATATTTTGGCCAAAATTTATACTGCTATATATCTTTGGTAAAAAAAAAAAACAAATTAGTGTATATTATTTGGTCTTTGTGAAAGTTATAGAGTCTACAAGCTATGGTGCCAATCACTGAATATTGATCACACCTGATGTACTGACCGCCTATCTCATTTCATGAGACCCTAACAAGCCAGGAAAGTACAAATACCCCCCAAATGACCCCTTTTTGGAAAGTAGACATTCCAAGGTATTTAGTAAGAGGCATGGTGAATTTTTTTAAGTTGTATTTTTTTCCCACAATTCTTTGCAATATGAAGTTTTTTTTGTTTTTGTTTTCACAAAATTGTCATATGTTAACAGGTTATTTCTCACACCCAGCATATGCATACCACAAATTACACCCCAAAACACATTCTACTACTCCTCCTGAGAAACACTTTTGTTTTTGTTTTTTTTGAAGTATAACGTTTCTTAACACCCTTTTTTTATGTTGAATTTTTTTAAGTGGTACGGAGAATGATTTATGGAACCTTACAGATGAAAGGTTTTTCCCCAGTAAACCCCCCATAAACATGAAAGGACCGAACAATCCCAGAGTACTTTACTCTATCCGCCAGTCATGTAGTCCACACTAGTTATAAGTCACTAACCGTGGTATCGAACATCTGAGATATTGAAAGTGTTTCTGGTTTATTATATGTGATTAAACAAAAAAAAAAAAT
>BLSH010334045.1:479727-494213 GCA_018402905.1 Glandirana rugosa | reverse complement strand
ACTACCTTTTACACTATTGTGAGGCACTGTGGTGGCATGGATAGGCACTGTAGTGGCACAGGTGGGCAGTGTAGTGGCACGGATGAGCAGTGTAGTGGCACGGGTGGGCAGTGTAGTGGCACGGGTGGGCACTGTAGTGCCAAGTTTGGGCACTGTAGTGGCACGGATGGGCACTGTAGTGGCATGGATGTGTCACGGATGAGAACTGATGTGGTATGGATGAGCATGAATGAAGCACAAATGAGCCACGGATGGGGGATGGATGAGCCAAGGATGGGAATGGATGAGCCATGGATGGGGATGACTGAGCACGGATGGGTGGGTGAGCACGGATGGATGGGTGAGCATGGCTGGGTGGGTGGGCATGGATGGATGGATGGCTAGGTGAGCACGGGTGGATGGGTGAGCATGGATGGATGGATGGTGAGCATGGCTGGGTGGGTGAGCATGGATGGTGAGCATGGCTGGGTGGGTGAGCATGGATGGATGGATGGGCGAGCACGGCTGGGTGGGTGAGCATGGATGTATGGCTGGGTGAGCACGGCTGGGTGGGTGAGAATGGATGGATGGATGGTGAGCATGGCTGGGTGGGTGAGCATGGATGGAAGGCTGGGTGAGCACGGGTGGGTGAGCACGGCTGGGTGGGGGAGCATGGATGGATGGGTGAGCATGGATGGATGGCTGGGTGAGCATGGATGGATGGATGGCTAGGTGATTGGACGGCGCGATCATGTGGTGAAAGGCCGCTCACAGCGGCCATTCACCGCGATCCGTGATCAGTCGGGTCCCCCGGACCCGACGGTCACGGATGTTCCCGTGTGCATGCCCCAGGGGGCGCACGGGAAGCGCGATTCTGGGAGGACGTCCATGGACATCCTCCCAGAATAATGCAGCCGCCCTGTGGACGTCTTCTGTCTATAGGGCGGTTGGGAAGTGGTTAATACAGAAATGAACTGCAAAACATTTTTGTGTGTGTGTGTATATATATATCCCTCTGTTCTCAGCTGCATAAGCTGGGGGGGAGGAGGAGAAGTAGCAGCACACTGAGCTTCCCAGTGAATGGCTTGTCAGGACAAGTCTGGTCATTGGAGGAGAGCATACTGAGTTCTCAGCATAGCTAGAGAACTGACCACTGTGTGCTTTCCTGCTTAGTGTGGTCAGTTTTAATAGCAAAGCAGAGGGACAGACAGGAATACTAGGCATTTCACACAAAGAGAGCAATACAAAGAGAACAGGATACTTTTTTTTCATACAAGTACATGGTACAGCAGGAGAATGAAGTGTTGGGTTAACAAACGCTTTAAATAGGAGCTTTAGTCTCCCCCCAAAAAATTAAAAGTCAGCAGATAGAAAAACTGTAGCTGCTGACTTTTAATATAAGGACACTTACCTGTCCAGGGATCCAGTGCTGTCCTCACCCGATTCTTTTATGAGCTTTGGTTCCAGGGCCAGCATCTTAACCACTTCCAGACCGAGCCTCTTTTTGAGAGTCGGTGTTTACAAGTTAAAATAATTTTTTTTTTGCTAGAAAATCACTTAACCCCCCCCCCCCCCAAACATTATATACATATTTTTTTCTAACACCTTAGAGAATAAAATGGTGGTCGTTGCAATAATTTTTGTTGCACCATATTTGCGCAGCGATCTTACAACAGCATTTTTTTTTTAATTCACTTTTTTGAGTTAAAAAAAATGAGACAAAAGTAAAGTTAGCCCAATTTTTTCCATATTGTGAAAGATAATGTTACGCAGAGAAAATTGATACTAAACATGTCATGCTTCAAAATTGCGCCCCTTCGCGGAATGGTGACAAACTTTGGGACTTAAAAACCTCCATCTGCGACGTTTAAAAGTTCCTAAAGGTTACCAGTTTTGAGTTACAGAGTAGGTCTAGTGCTAAAATTATTGCTCTTGCTCTAACGATCGCAGCGATACCTCACGTGTGGTTTGAACACCGTTTTCATATACGGACAGGACTTACGTATGCGTTCGCTTCTGCGCGTGAGCTTGGCAGGACGGGGCACTTTAAATTTTTTTTTTCTTATTTATTTTACTTTAAATGTTTTATTTTTACATTGTTCTTTAACCACTTCAGCCCCGGAAGGATTTCCAGCTTTAGGACCGGAGCCCTTTTTGCGATTCGGCACTGCGTCGCTGTAACTGACAATTGCGCGGTCGTGCGACGTTGTACCCAAACAAAATTTGCGTCCTTTTTTTCCCACAAAGAGCTTTCTTTTGGTGGTATTTGATCCCCTCTGCGTCATTTCTGATCGCCGCTATAAACAAAAGAAGAGCGACAATTTTGCAAAAAACCCCAAATTTCTTACTTTTTGCTAAAATACAAATCCAAAAAAAAATATAAAAAAACATTTTTTTTCACCGTTTTTGGTCGATTTATATTCTTCCTCATATTTGCGATAAAAAAAATCGCAATCAGCGTTTATTGATTGGTTTGCGCAAAAGTGGTTGCGTTTACGGATGATGAGAATTCATTTTTGGGGTTTTTTTTTATTTTTTTACTAGTAATGGCGGCGATCTGCGATTTTTAGCGGTACTGCGATATTGGGGCGGACATGTCGGACTATTTTGACACTTTTTTGGGACCATTGGCATTTATACAGCGATCAGTGCTATAAAAATGCACTGATTACTGTGTAAATGCCATTGCCAGTGAAGGGGTTAACCTGCAGGGGGCGCTCTAAGGGTTAACTATGTTCCCTGGGCGTGTTCTAACTGTAGGGGGACTGCCCTGGCTGGGGAAGGGAAGTGGTCACAGCCTTTGTATACAGGAAGGCTGTGATCACATCCCTTCCCCCTCACACAGAACGGAGGTCCGTGTTTACATACACGGACCTCCGTTCCTTCGCTCCGGGGGGCCATCGCGGGTAGCCGGCGGCAATCGCAGCCGCACCCGCTCCCTGGCCCTCCCCGAACACAGTGAGCGCGCGGGCTCGTATGACGGCGATTTGCGCTCACGAGCCACCTTGCCGCCGTCAATTGCCGATCGGCGGTCGGTAAGGGGTTAAAAAAAAAAAAAAAAAACATTTGATCACTTTGTAAACATTCCTTGTACTAGAAAAAAGCATGTCAGGACGTCTTAAATATGAGATCTGGGTTAAAAAAAGACCTCAGATGTCATATTTACACTTAAATAAAGAAAAATGAGTTAACAAAAAAAATGACAGTTAAAAAAAAAGTCTCCTGCAAGAGCTATGGGCGGAAGTGATGTTTGACGTTGCTTCCGCCCTGCAATGATATGGAGTCGGCTGGGGGCCATCTTACCCTCAGTCGGCATCCAGTGCAGGAGGGGAACGGATTGGGTCGGTAAGCAGCAAAGATGACCATAGGGTGGCGGGGTGCACCTCTCTTGCCCCCCCATAAAAGTGATCTTGCGGCGAATCCGCCGCAGAGACCACTTTTATCTGAAAGCCGGCCGCCCGACATTTTTAAAAATACCAGAGTTATGGCAGCTATCTGCTACCATAGCAACGGTATTCAACAACAAAGGACCGCCGTATAATGACGGTGGGCGGTCCGGAAGTGGTTAAAGTGGATGTAAACCCAAAACTCACCCAGTATAAACAAATGGCACAGTATTAACCACTTCCTGCCCAGTCACATCATATGACGTTGCAGACTTTCAGCGGGGATAACTGAATGGTGCCTGCAGCTACAGGCATCATTCAGATATCGTTTTTTAGGGCCATCGATTCTGTGCACCATAAGAACAGTGATAGTGGCAGTTCAGCTGCTTGATCGTTCTTACAGGCAGTGAGAGGGGACGTCCCCCTCCTCCCACGGTGCTTCTCCGGGTCCGTCCGTGCCATCAGCGGCCCGGAGAATGAACCACCCCCCCCCCAGCGGAAGTTGATCATAGAGCTGACTGGTGACCAGATGGTCACCAGTCATCTCTAGGCACCTTGGAGGTCCGGGCGCAACGTATGACATCAAGTCTGGCCCGGCGGATGTAAACATTGCCAGGGACTCGGCTGGAAAGACCGAGACAGATCGTTTTTTTTTTCTCATCTTGGTCTTTCCAGCCTGAGAGATGTGGGGTCTTATTGACCTCATATCTCTCCATAAAGAGGACCTGTCATGCACTATTCCCATTACAAGGAATGTTTACATTCCTTGTAATGGGAATAAAAGTGATCAAAAAATGTTTTAACCACTTCAATACCATGCACTTAGAACACTTTCCTACCAGACCAATTTTCAGCTTTTAGTGCTGTTGCGCTTTGAATGACAATTGCGCGGTCGTGCGATGCTGTACCCAAACAATTTTTTTATCATTTTGTTCCCACAAATAGAGCTTTCTTTTGGTGGTATTTGATCACCCCTGTGGTTTTTATTTTTTGCGCTGATGATGAGTCACTTCTATGCAGCAACGATGAGCACTGTTAGGCGGCACTGATAAGCAGCACTGACGGGCACTGATAGGTGGCACCGATATGCAGCACTGACAGACACTGATGGGCATTCATAGACGGCACTGATTGGCACTCATAGGCGGCACTGATATGTGGCACTGGTGGGCAGATGCACCGATAGGGGCCCATTTACTGGTGATCTAGGGTGGCATCTGAAGGTGGCACGGAGTGCCATCCATATTGGGCCACTCTGCCCATTACCTGGTGGTCCAGATTGGCTCCCTGGAGGTCCCCCGTTGGCCCCCCTGGTGGTCCTGGGTGGGCACATCCCTGGGCAGGCTCCCTGGTGGTCTATTGTGGCGATCCTTGGGGGGGCTGTGCTGATAAACCATTAGCACAAACCCCCCGTCAGGAGAGCAGCCGATCGGCTCTCCACTGCTCAGGTCTGCAGACCAGAGTACAGCAAAAGCTGATAAACGGCTTTCCTGTTTACACTATGACCAGCCGTGATTGGTCACAGCTGATCACGCAGTAAAGTGCTTCAGATGGAAGTGCTTTACCGAGATCGGTAATGCAGGGGGTCAGACTGACCCCCCACACCACCAATCGCTGTGATGTGCACCCCCTCGGGCGCACCGGCATGTTATCCTGAGGACGTCATATAACGCCCAGTCAGGATAACCGGCCGCCGGGAAGTGGTTATAAAATACAGTGTAAAAATAAAAAATAAAGTTAAAATAACAAAAAAAATTTAAAGTGCTACCAGTCACCGCGAGCCCGCGCAGAGAAGCGAACACATACACAAGTCGCGCCCGGATATGTAAACGGTGTTCAAACCACACGTGAGGTAACGCCGCAAACGTTAGAGCGAGAGGAATAATTCTAGTGCTAGACCTCCTCTAAGTCTAAATATGTAACCTGTAAAAATTTTTAAAGTGTTGCCTATGGGGATTTTTAAATACTGACCTTTGGCGCCATTCCACAAGTGTGCGCAATTTCGATATGTGACTTGTTAGGTATCTATTTATTCGGCGTAACCTCCTCTTTCACCTCTTTCACATTATGCATAAAATTGGAGCTAACTTTACTATTTTTTTCTTATTTTTTTAATACATAAAAACTGTTTTTTTTTCCAAAAAATAAAACGCATTCGAAAAATGATTGCGCAAATACCGTGTGAGATAAAAAGTTGCAACTACCACAATTTTATTCCCTAGGGTCTTTGCTAAAAAAAACATATCATTTTTGGGGGTTCTGAGTAATTTTCTAGCAAAGAAAATTATGATTTTTGCATTTAGGAGCGAAGTGTCAGAATTGGTTCGGGAAGCAAGTTGTTAATGTATATATACATGCAAGCCTCCTGCATGCATCCATACCTTGCAAATGTCCCCCCCTTCAGCAGTAGTAGCCCCACAGATCTCTGGAATAAGTGGGTGGGTTTCTTTGCTGGAGCTCAGTGGGTGGGGTTGTGATGTCACAAGACTCCCCCAGCCATCTCTACGCTCTCCTACTTTGCTATTCCTGAGTTTTGAGAAACATCCTGTCAAAACTCAAGAAAGACACCACATGACTTAAGCATGCCCAATCATGCTGAGGTGTGAAGCAGCCAATTCCTGGGAGAGCTGGAGGAATTGCTCCATGCATGATAAGGAAATGAGCGGTCACTCACACAGCATAGGGAAGAAATGTCTCCTATTTCTCAGTCGGTTTTTTTTCTTACTGAAAAAAGATAAGGGGATTACTCAGAGCTGGAATAACTCTTTGTTGCAAGACTTGGCACAGATGACATCACATGCTTTACTCTACTAGGCAGAATTATTATTATTTTCAGGTTTATATCCACTTTAATCTAAGGGAAACTGGAAGTGAAGCCTTGTGGCTTCACAGCCGGCTTCCAACTGCACATAAGCCCCCCCCCCCCCCAAAAAAAGTGCCAAATGTTAAAGAGGAAGGGAGAGAGGAGGCAAACAAGCAGAAACATATTTCGGTATGGTGCTATGTATTATGTTGGTGCTGTATAATACATGATAATAATGGTAAAAATTCTAACAATAATAAAGCAAATGGAAAGCATTGGTACAAATAGGAATCCAGTAACAGGCTAAAGTTGTAAAATTGTTTTATTGATACAAATATACATATGAATAAACCCCTGTAACCTGTAATATAAGTGAATATCTATGTTACTGTATTGTCAAAATTTTTTTTTCTTTATTTACAGCAGTTAGTAATTTCCTTTCAAAAATGGCATTATAGGAGCAAAGGTTCTATGTCAAAACGCAGGACGGCAGGACGTGTCATCTCCCATCATCAAACCAAATAATAACTAAATGTAAATAGTTCTGCTGTTATTACATTATTGTATATCTCCGGTCATTGTGTACAAGATGTGGGTCCATGCTTGTGCTTATTAATAAGTGCATGAATAGATATCTTTATGTACAAGCATAGGAAGGAGAAAAGATTCCTACCAGAGGATGTAAAAACATTTTCCAATCATATATATATATATGCATGTAAAGAGATATTTGTTTATATATATATATTTACCATTTATACAAATAATCATTAGTGTGCTTTGTTAATTACAATGTGCAATTGCTTACATAGAAAGACAGAAGAGACTTGACAGCTACAACTCCATTTTGTATAAGTACATAAAATGAGTAACTGGCTTGACAATTTAGAGCTTACTCAGTAAAGCAGTGCTAAGAGTAATCTAGATCAGAACTCTGTAGTCAGATAAGGTTAAGAGATGATCTCTGTTTCATTGCTGTGGGCTATGATTGTTCTCTGCACAACCTTAGTAAATAAGAACGTCGAAGTTGTGTACCATTGCTCTTTGGGGTGCAGGGAATGGACTACATCTACACTTGAAATCCCAGGACATACAAACAAGGTGCATAAATCAAATGATAGTAAATCAATATGGAAGCTAAGAGTAAAAATGTATGGAGGGTTGAATGGCAGTGTTTCAAACAGATGTTTAAATAAAAACAAACTCTTTTTCAACCTCCTCCCCAGAGTCACTGGACTTGCTTTGCTGCTGAGAGTCTTTGCTAGATGACCTTGATTTTCGCTCCTGCCCTTCAGCAGCAATCTGTCCATGATTTCTTTTTGGTGATGAGTCAGATGGAGTCACTGGTTGTGCTAATAAAAAAAAAAAAAAGAAGACAAACACTTTGTTATTAAAAGAGACTCGAGTAAATAGATTACATTCATTATTGCTCATTAAATAAAGCTACACCAGACATAGCAGATGCAACCTGGGCTTTGTAATTTACATGAAATCAGAATGGTGTTACCTTATGCTTCCAATATACTGGCCACTTTGGATAATGCTTATGGGAGTGCCATAGAAGCCAATGCAAGGGGCATTTGACGCGGTTAAAATGTCTTATCCAGTCCATTATAGTTCCTTTGTCGTAAGCACTATACAAAAAGAGTTGCATTGTACACACATGCACTAATCCCAGGATCACAGGCTATGTGTTGATGTGAACAAGATCAAGCATCAAGTCTATCCCCCCCCCCCCCTTCAATCCATCATGAACGCTGCTGCCAGACTCATCCACCTTACCAATTGCTCTGTGTCTGCTACTCCTCTCTGTCAATCCCTCCACTGGCTTTCACTTACCCAACAAATTAAATTCAAAACACTATTAACTGCTTACAAAGCCCCCAGCTACATCACAAGCTTAGTCTCAAAATACCAACCTAATCGTTCTCTGTGTTCCTCTCAAGACCTCCTTGTTCTCTAGCTCCCTTGTCACCTCCTCCCATGCTTGCCTACAGGACTTCTCCTGAGCCTCTCCAATCCTTTGGAACTTCTTACCCCAATCTGTCTGATCATCTCCTACTAGCTTTGCATTCACACCTGAGAGTATCATTTTCAGGCAGAAAGTTTGAGATTTTGCAGTGATTTTGTACAGGTCAAAAAGTCACCAATGTAATAAGCAGAAAAACACAAAATGTAATCTGCCTTAAAAGAAGCTTGTACTTTTTTGAGCTACAGGAGTTTTGCTTCAGGCAACAGAATGCTCAGATGTGAACTCTTGAGATGAGCGTTTTCCGAGTTGAAACCAATCAGGTGTGAATGGACCCTGACGATCCCTGAAAACCCTCCTCTTCAGAGAAGCCTATCCTACCTACAACTAACTGTATTTTCATTTTCTCCATCAGTTCATCCTCCACAGTTATTACCTTTTGTTTCACTTGACCCTCCCTTCTAGATTGTAAGCTCTAAGGAGCAGGGCCCTCTGATTCCTCCTGTATTAAATTGCATTGTAACTACTGTCTGCTCTCATGTTGCAAAGCGCTGTGCAAACTGTTGGCGCTATATAAATCCTGTATAATAATGATAATAATAATCTATTGGTGGGCAGCCGGACATAAAGGAATTAGACTATTCTTCAAAGTCTGTGCTATTCTTCTGCTTGCAATATTTAACTTACATATATTTATATATATTTCAGGAAACGTCTGTCAGGAGACGAAACAAACGTCGGGAGGGCGCGCTGACGTCACTGCCTTTGGATTTAACACATGTTAAGATGGCCGGTCTTTGTTTTTATGCGCTGTTCCATACGACTTGCTGTATATGCATTACTTTTCATTTATTAAAGTTTTTAAGCATTATTACACTATTCTGAGTTTGCTCTTTTTCTGGGCGATCGCTTCTGGACCCAAGTGCACCACTGATGGGTGACATCTAGTGTGACGAGTTTACCACATCTCCAGTGGGACCCCGGCTCGGTGAGAAGCCACTTGCGCTTACATCTGGTAAGCGGTTTGCATTTTTGGTGGTGGATCAACACACAATTGCCTGCCTGAGGAGCACCTGGTGTCACATACTCATCTATCAACTTTCGTATACTTTGGATTATTTATGGACGTATGCTTTTCATTGGTATATGTGTCCTAGTATTACCATTCTCTAGGGCTACAAGCTGCTCGCTTATAGAGACTCCTGATGTTTTTCATCTATCATTAATCATAGCTATATGTGCCCTATTATCAATTTTCTACAGCTACACAGTTGCTCAATGGAGATTTTTGATGCCATTTATGCATTGCTAATCATAGTTGAGGTGTAGAAATTGCCATACATGGATTTATGATAATCTATACTGGATTTGTGATTTTATTTATACATCCATATTCATTCATTTCTATTGGTACTTTTGTTTTAGCGCAGCCCCCTTTCTAATTCAGCATTTTCTCTTTCCCAAATTGTGTGTTTGGGGTTGCTGCTCCTTATATTTTTAACACTAGCGCGGTATATCCTTAGATTTTAACATTCATTTTAGACTTTTTCTAGATTTATCATGCAAAAGGGCTCCTGTCATTTACAATGTCTTTTATCACCCAGTTTGCACACCTTTTTCCAATACCCATTACCAAAGGGATTCTACAGGGACTAGGTTTACCTAAGCATTATCAACTGAGAGTCATAATGAATTGAATCAAAGTTTCCTAGCAACACAAAAGATTTTTTTTCGCTTTTGCACAGAGGAAACAGATGCTTTCAACCCCCTTCCACCCTCAAAACTGAAAATCACTAATATGGACTTTGTACATAAGTCGCTTTATATTTGTTTGGTGTAAAGGTTGTTTCAGCAATCTACTGCTTTTTTTCACAGTTCAGTGTCTCCAAGTTCTGGAATCGCAGTAATATCAAAGCAAATAAATACATTTTCCAATAGATCTTTTCCTATACAGAATTGCTAGTTTGTAATGTACTTGGAACCAGCCTTAGGTCTGCCAAAAAGTCTAATTTTAGCAGCTGAACAGTTTTCATGCCAGCTGTAAATTTGGCACCCTATACAATATTTGTACAGTTATACAATCATAACTGTTAAAACCATTATAGAAAACATTGCGCGTATTTACAATCAAGAAATACCTGATGCTTACTCATGTATTTAAAGTGGGCAACACACTGTAATTCAGTGCTTAGTGCGCCACCATGTGCCTAAAAAGAATAATTCCACACACATTTATTTATCTGTTCAAAATGTAACTAGCATGCTGCATGAATATAAAGGAATAAATAAGAGAAATAAAATAAATGAATGTGGACTTCTTCAGATAGCGTTAAAAAATAGACGGCACAAAACACAGGGACATGTGCCATGGCAATGCATACACTACTCCTCCATCGGAAAACAAAATTCATCCATAATCAAAGTTAGCTCTCAAGCAGCAACATTGCAAACAAGCCAGAACTTAAAGGATACGTTTACCTTTTTAAAAATATAATAAATGCACATCTTTTTGCAGGTAAAAAACGTGTATTTGTTTATTTATTTTTTAGGAATCTTTAAAGTGGGGGTCAGCAACCAGTAGATCATGATCTACCAGTTGATCTCAGACAGGTGACTGGTAGATCACAGTCTGGGCTTGCTGACCTGCCATTCTAGAGCATACCCTTCCCATTTCTCCCAGTACAAATCTGCTCCCCTGCCAGCAAAAATCTTTGCCCCCCCCCAACTCCAAGCTCAAATCCTCCCCTCTCTGCAACCCCCCCCCCCCCTCAAAAAAAATCATCTCCTTTCCTACCAACACAAATTCTCCCCACTTTCCCCCCACCTAGCACAAATTCTCCCCCCATCCCCCAAATTTCCTCTCCTAGCATAAAAACCCCCAAACAACCCTACTAGCTCGATTCCCCCCCTGCCAAAAAGAAAATTCCCCATCTAGCATAAATTTCCTCCCCCCTCTACCACATCACGTCTTCTAGCACAAATCCCCCCTCCTAGCACAAATCCTGTTCCCCCATGCAACTAAGGGCTCATTCACAAGTGCAGCAGGCACTGCTGCTCCCCTGGAAAGCAATACAAGTGTGTTTGACAGGTGGTGATGAGGCGACATGTTGCCTCCTCACCACCTGATTTAAATCCATGATTGCCGTGCAATGCACGCAATTGTGACATGGTAGTACAGCAGTTAAAGGTTTCAATCAGGTGTGAGGAGGCGACACTGTGCCTGGTGATCTTTGACTTCACCCTTGATGTGCAGGTAGATCTCCACCACGTTAAAGTGGATGTAAACCCACCACGCACACAGTATAAACTAATGGCACAGTATTAATGTGTGTGTGTATATATATACATATATATATATATATACACACACACACACACACACACACACACACACACACACACACACACACACACACACACGCAAGCCTGCTGCATGTATCCCTACCTTGCAAATGTCACCCCCTTCAGCAGTGGCAGCCTCACAAATCTCTGGAATCAGTGGGTAGTTCTCTTTGCTGGAGCTCGGTGGGTGGAACTGTGATGTCACAAGACTCCCCACCCACCTCTACCTTCTCCTTTGCTATTCCAGAGTTTTGTGAAACATCTAGTCAAAACTCAGGACAGACACCACATGACTTCAGCAAACCCAATCATGCTGAGGTGTGGAGCAGCCAATCCTGGGAGAGCTGAAGAAAGGAGGGGGGAGTGTTAAGGTTCCTCTGCTCCATGCATGAGATAAGGAAATTACCTGTCACTCACACAGCACTGGGAAGAAATGTATTTCTCTGTGAGAAGGTTTTTTTCTTACTGAAAAAAGATAAGGGAAAGATTTCTCAGAGCTGGATTAACTCTTTCTGGCAAGACTGGGCACAATTGACATGACATGCTCTACTTTACTAGGCATAATTATTAATTCATTTTTGGGGGGTTTACATCCACTTTAAGGTTGCCTACCCCTGAGCACTCTCAGGCCCCTGCAGACAGGGTCAGTGTATCTGTCAGCCTGTACCTTGCACAAGCAGGCAGTTACTGAATGACAGGAAGATTCAATTAACTACCATCAGTATCTGGGTAGTTCATTGAGAATTTAAAGCCATCAGCCGCAATGGCCGATGCTAGTTGTAGTTCTCCCATTCACAGGACTCTGCGAATGAATGATGAGGCCGGGTAAATTGCCGGATAGAGATCCCCGCACTCTACCACAGTTACTAGGGCTACTCAGTTAGTGTCGTGTTACACCCTAAATATGGGTGTAACATGTTACTAAAGGTGAACTTATCCTTTAACTCTAAATGCATTGTAAGTGTTACATTTCCACAGTGTTTATTTTGGATAAAATAACAGTCCCCAGTTTCCTGGATTTCAAATTCTCCTGTACCTCAATCTCTTGGATAATCTTTACCACAACTTTCTTACGACAACTCAACGACAAAGTGATAATGCGTTTTAGAAGTGTGAATGATGGGGCGCACACTGTCCAAGTTCCATACAGTAGTGACCTAGGGACTTACTAGCCTAGCATTGAAATAGAATGCACTTTAAATGTTCTTATGATTTCTACGGATGGCATATAACCTGAATGCAACTGCAAAAAATAAAGAAGTAAAAAAAAAAAATGGAAATTTATTTTTTCTTCTGGTATTTTAGAATGCACAACAAAATGAAAGCTGTTGTGTTTACCCTAAACTGATTACGTACTCAAATTTAGCATCTGTTTGATGTTAGCTTGAAGCTGTGGGTGACATGGGAGTGAATGTTGCTTTTAAATCATGTTTCAGCTAAAGTAAACACACATGTGCTTTGTACATTCCATGGGGTCTTGAAATTAATGTGAAGCCAAACAAAATGAAGACACTATTCTCCTTACCTTCCTCTGTAACAGGTCGAGGAGATGGCTGTGGGCTGCTCTGGCCATCTCGGTCCTTTTCAGATGGGACCCTCTTTAGTGCTGTAGGCAGGACTGTAGTTTTGGGAGAACACGGCCCAGAAGGAGAATCAGGAATGTCTTCTATTAATATGAAAAACACAAAAACAGAGGTCATGTTATGAATTATGGTTAAGTCTGATGAGGAGAGGAGCAAACGCTATGGTTCCTTCTTGGCATACAGATATTTAAAAGGTACTGAAATAATGGCAAGCTTAAAATATAACTAGCTGATGCATTCCCACGTCAGCACATATATAGGTATTTGTGCATGGATGAAACTGTTTATCCTACAACCAGAATTTTCATTATACCGTATAATTCTTACTACCATGCAGAAAACCTAAGAGTACTTCCTCTAATCCAGGACCTGGAGACAATGGCATCAGTGGCAATGCTAAATGTACATTTAATTTTCCTGCCCATACACAGAAAAAAGCACACAAATTCCCCTTTTTCCTAGTATAGGTGCAGGGGTACCTTTAATGTAGAACAACCCATAATAAGGCAAAGTGAAGCAACGTCTAAAGTGGAAAAGTTTAAATGGAAGCATTACAACATCACTGATTTGAAAATGATTCTTTCATATTTTTTTTTTTAATCTGTACCATACAAGTGTGGCTTTAAAGGAAAAATCCAGCCACACAAATACATTTAAAATTAAAGCTCAGCTATAGCCAAACACATTATTTTTTATCTTTGTTTTTTGTTTTAACACAGTGGGGAAAAGTTAGAACCTGTGAACTTTGCATTATATTAAAAACTGCCTGTGTCCCCATTGAAAAGTAATTGCACAGGAAATAAAAGGGAAATCTCTCCACCAAAACACCGACTACAAAAGAAGATCTAACCCTCCTTACTCCTACACTGCTGCTGGTAAATGGACGTTTAGAGGCATTTGGACATTTTTTTCAGCTACCCCTGAACTTTCCTCTATGTTATCTTATCAGAACATTTACACAGGGTCGTTTAAGGTAGTTTCCAGGCAGTTGAGTTTAAAGGCTTTTTTTGAAAGCAAAAAAATGGGTTCAGACGCCAGTTCAGTGGCATTTGAGACGCCAAACCGCTTCTAAACACGGTAACTCGCGTGTAGGACCATTTCGTTTACAGGCCGGTGACTTGACCGCAGACTTGGGTAAAAAAACGAAAGTTTTTTTCGGAAATTTGAGTTGACGGACCTTTGATGGAATTTGCTGGGACACATTTACAAGACTATTCTATTGTATCTCCTTTCAAGTCCCCATCGACTTTTTTTACAGGTTTACGGAGATTTGCAGGTAAATGGTCGTCGTCACATCCTCATTCCTCCCAATCTAGAAGAAAACATCAGCCACAAAACCACCTCTCTAAAGGGAAAATAAAGGACACGTTAATGAAAAGTTACCCCTGTGTCCGTCAAAAATTATATTACGTTTCAAGTGTCCA
>BLSH010334045.1:438718-467378 GCA_018402905.1 Glandirana rugosa | reverse complement strand
GTCAAATATACCCGCAGAGCCCTGACCACATCCAGGAAGTGCAAGGCAACCTCCTTAGGGTGAGACAGGCGCGGGCACAGCGAAGGAAGGACAATGTCCTCATTGATGTGAAAAGAAGAGACCACCTTCAGTAAAAAGGATGGTGACGGGCGCAAAATCGCCTTATCCCTATGTAGGACCAGATACGGAGACCTAAAGGACAGAGCTGCCAGCTCAGACACCCGCCTGGCGGATGTGATAGCCACCAGGAAAGCCACCTTCTGCGAAAGCAGCTGCAAAGAGATTTCCCTGATATTTTCGAAGGGCGGCTTATGAAGCACTGAGAGGACCAAGTTAAGGTCCCATGGCGCCAAAGGCGACCATACCTGGGGGGGGGGGGGCCCAACATGACGACCCCCTTGTACAAAAGTACGAATCAAGGAATGCGTCGCCAAGGGACGCTGAAAAAAGATCGCCAGGGCAGAAACCTGCCCCTTGAGAGTGCTCAAAGCCAGCTTGTGGTCTAGGCCTTGTTGAAGGAAGGCCAGCACCCGTGCCCCCGAAAAAGAACAGGGATTCCACCCCCCGCTTCGCACCAGGCAATGTAAGCCTTCCAGGTGTGGTGGTATATCTTGTGTGAAGTGGACTTGCGCACCGTGAGCATGGTGGGAATCACTGATTCCCAGACCCCCTGATCCCTCAACACCTGGGATTCAATAGCCAGGCCCTAAAAGCCAGCGAGGGTAAAGCAGGATGCAAGATGGGGCCCTGGGACAGCAGATCCTCACGAAGCGGGAGGCTCCAGGGAACATCCGCCACCATCCACACCACGTCGGCGTAACAGGGACGCCGAGGCCAATCCGGCGCTACCAGAATGGTTGGGAGCCCCTCTGCTTCCATTCTGCGCAACAGGCGCGGATGCAGCTTGAGAGGGGGAAAGGCATACAGGAGCCGATACTGGGACCACTCTCCCTAATCCAGCCTCTGGCGACTGAGGTAGTTCGCCTGCCAATTTTCGACGCCCGGAATGTAAACGGCAGAGATTGCTGGCACATGAAGTTCTGCCCACCTCAGAATGTGAGCCACTTCCGATGCCGCTGCCGAGCTTCTCGTTCCGTCCTGATGATTCACATAAGCCACCGCCGTGGCGTTGTCTGACTGAACTCGGACAGGCCAACCTCGCAACCTCCGCGAGTGGGAGAGGCAAAGCCTGATGGCCTGAAGTTCCAGCACATTGATCGGGAGACGAGACTCCTCCGGGGACCAGTGACCTTGGGCCGATGACAGCCCCAGGACCCTTCCCCAGCCGATTAGGCTGGCGTCCGTAGTGACCACCGTCCATTCCAAGGAGAGAAACGACTTCCCCAGCCTCAGGGCCGGGGCCCGCAGCCACCAGGCGAGGGAGCACCGGGTCTGGCGATCCAACCTGATCACCTGATCCAGGGAGGAAGGGGACTTGTCCCACCGCAGCAGAATTGCCCGCTGCAAGGACCGGGTGTAACTCTGGGCATACGGGACCACCTCGAAGGTGGACACCCCAAAACCTTAGGGAGGACCATCGCTGCGATAGCAGGGCCTGCACCGCCACTTGAAGCGTCAGCAGCTTGGCCAGCAGAAGTAACCCTTTCGCCCGTGCCGATTCCAAGATCAGGCCCAGATACTCCAAACGGCGCGGGGTCAGCACCGACTTCGGGAGATTTATCACCCAGCCAAACTCCTGCAGGGAGCTCAGGGTGATTGCCACATTGTCCCTCAAAGCGGGGCCGACTCCGCCCGCAGAAGGTCGTCGAGATATGCCACCACCGCTATGCCCCTCTGCCGCAGCAGGACCAATACCGGAGCCAAGAGCTTGGTGAAGACCCGGGGAGCGGAGGTAAGGCCAAATGGGAGGGCCACAAACTGGTAGTGGAGATCCCCTACCGCAAAGCGCAGGAAGCGCTGGTGCCGAGCGCATATGGAGACGTGCAAGTACGCGTCCTTAATGTCCAAGGAAGCCAAGAAGTCTCCCTGGCGAAGCGCCGCCACCACAGAACGAAGTGACTCCATTCTGAATTTCCACGCCCTCACAAAGAGATTGAGCGCCTTCAGGTCCAGGACAGGCCTGATCCCATCCTTCTTTGGGACCACAAAGAGGTTGGAGTAAAACCGGCGGAAACATTCCACAGACGGAACAGGAACAATCACCCCCTGACTGAGCAAGTCTTGCACAGTGCCCAACAGGGCCTGCCGTCGCACTGGGGGGAGCCTCAAATTGGAGGCGAAGAACTTGTCTGGGGGCTGGGTACGGAACTCTATCTTGTACCCGGACTAAACCACCTCGCGCACCCAGAGATCCGAAATGCGGGAGGTCCACTGGTCCGCGAACCCCAAGAGACGTCCCCCACCCGAGCAACGGGCAGGGGCAACCCATCATGTGGAGGAGGGCTTCTCCTCCTACTTCTCTAGCTTACGCTGCCAGGGACGTTTTTGGCCCCCCGCAGCGGCCTTGGAAAGCTGAGAGCCTTTGCCCGCTGCACGGGGCGCACAAAAAAACTTTTTCTGAGTCGAAAAAGAGGGGCTCAGCTTATGTCGGGGCTCCTTACCCCGTCTGGGCTCCGGGAGGAAAGTACTTTTCCCCCCTGAGATCTTTAATGATCTCATCCAGGGAATCCCCAAAAAGTCGACCACCTTGCAAGGGCAGGTCCGCCAGGCCCTTCTTTGACGCCTGGTCACCTGACCAGCATTTTAGCCAAAGCAGGCGTCTAATAACGACTGCAAAGGCGGACAGCTTTGACAGCATGGGGGCCATGTCAAGTGCCGCATCACAGAGATACCTAAGGCCCTGGGCCAGCTGGTTTGCCAGCTGCACTGATTCAGGAGGAACCTGAAGGCCGCCCAAATCCCAGTGCAGAATGGTCGCCCATTCCGTAAGCCCCTGCGCCACCAGCGCCGAGGCCAGTGCCGGTCGCATGGCCGACCATGCCACACCGAACATAGCCTTGGATACGCCTATCGGCCGGGTCCTTAAAAAGATGGAGAGACCTCCATTGGAATAGTGGTCGCCTTGTTCAGGCGAGCCACCGGCGGGTCCACTGTAGGACATGCCCACTTCTGTAACAGGGCGTCCTCAAAGGGGTAGCGCACAGAAAAACACTTGGGCATGGCGAAAGAACTCTGAGGCCGTTGCCATTCCTTATAAACAAATTGATCGAAATACGGCAAATAAGAGAACACCTTAGGTGCCCGGGCCGGCTTGTGCGACCCGAAAGCGTACACCACCTCCATCGCCGCTTCAGCCGGCCCCAGTTTCAGCGTCTCATGGACCGCTAAAATCAAAGAGCCCACCAGCGCCTTCTCGTGAGAAGCGGTGGCCCCCAAGCTCACCATCCGACAACTCAAGGGGTTCCCCGTTACGGCGGAGCCCCCCTCCTGTTCTGATCTCTCCCCAGATGATAGAGGAGGGGGTGGCCTTTTCTTCGTCACCCTGCGGTCATGGATTGACTCCACCCGGGAGAAAAAATCCTCCAGGATCGCAGTCAATTTGTCAAGAGGGACCACGGGTCCCAGCGCACCCGGAGCTACACCGGAGACCTCCGACGGGGAAGCACCTGCTTCAGCCACCATTGCGCCACCCACCCGGACACACACACCACCCGCAGAGGCCTGTGTACCGGAACCAGGCGGACTCACCACACCGCCCGCTTCCTACCCCGGGAGAGTGCTGCTAAATCTGCTGCTGCTGCCTTGTGCAGCCCCGCTGCCACCGCGTCCCCCACGTGCTGAATGCGCTCCGGTATAGAAGAGAGTGCCAATACACCAGGGACCGCCCTCCGAGCCATCCTACCAAGGACCAAAAGGCGGTGGACCATGCAAACATGACCACCGTGTCCACTAGAGGCCAAACCGTGTGGCCGGCCACCGCAAAATGGTGGTTGAGGCTACAGCACGCGGCTGGCTACCAGAAGATGGCGGCCGGACCGTTAGAAAATGGCGCCGACCGCCGATGTGAGCGACCGCCGACAGGAGCTTAGAAAGCAGCTCAGGCTCAAGGAGGCTCCCCCCCCGGGGGAGGGGAAGGAATGCAGTCGGGGGAGACAGGTAGCAGCGAGCGGTGCAGCCCCTGAGTGAGGAGGAAGGGGGTGGGGGGAAGGGCAAAGGAAGGGAGGAGGAAAACGCACCTGCCCCCCACACCCCGTTGAGGGTGTACTTACCCATCCTGACAGGCGTAGCGGGTAACCCACCCGAGACAGATCTGCTACCCCGCTACTCCAGGGGGGGCTGCCGGCCATGCGACACCTGTGACGCAAGCCTGAGAAACCGGTCCTAAGTGCGCTGGAGGGACGTTTAACCCGCCGGCCGCCCCGCACGGAACGGGGCCCGACGCGGCCGACCCAGCGCAGAGCTAAGTTTGGCTCACGTCCGATGGCCGCACTGGGGAGACTACCTGCATCTAGGATATCCAGCCTGTCACCCAGCTGGCTACTTGATTGTAGTCTTCATCAGATTTCTTGAAAAAAAAAAAAAAACGGGGAACCACAGGTCCCAGCAGGGAGCCAGGTCCTACTCCTTGCACTAGGCAGAAAAAAACTGAGTGTGCTTAGCAGGGTGGAGGGGTTATACCGAGTGAGGACTGCCTCCTGGGAGGGGCTGTGTCTGCTTTTAGCTGAACTGTGTTCTGCCTAGTCCACTCCTAGTGAAAGGTGGCATAACCCCATATGTCATGAATAGAGCTGCTGCGTCCGTCAATGAACGAAAGAGAAAAACTAGTTCTCTAGGAGATTCCAGCTGCGAGTGCCCTTCCTCATTAGGAGTACCTATGTGATCTGCCGTTGTGGCTGCAGAGTTGCCCTATGTCCCAAAATCTCATAATGTGCCTGGCTTAGCTATGATTCACACTCATAGTGGCCTGTACATGCTTGATTTCATGGTATGCGTGCACTCATGAACAGGGACAGTTGCACACCTGCCCGCTGCTCCGCTTCGGTCTGCTGGAAGCCCCGCATTTTCAGAGAGAGAAAAACAATTCCCATGA
Source organism: Glandirana rugosa (assembly GCA_018402905.1). Taxonomy (NCBI): domain Eukaryota; kingdom Metazoa; phylum Chordata; class Amphibia; order Anura; family Ranidae; genus Glandirana; species Glandirana rugosa. The sequence goes on along the minus strand of BLSH010334045.1, from coordinate 462,388 downwards.
CTATTCTCTGGGGAGGAGTGAAACACATTGAAGACGTGGCCTGGTCGGAGTCCAGGAGGAGGTTGCCACTCCATTCATTACAGTAGGATGCCATGGATGTGCGACTTTAGGGGGTCACCCTTCCTTTCTTGAACCTTTGCAGGATTCAGGATGGGCTCCATCCCCTGTCAGCACTCCAGCAGCAGCTGCGGACGCACTGCTCATATACTTCCTCCCTATCAAGCCTGAGTGGCACGCACACTTTTTCTAGGTCACTCTTTTAATGTGGCCAATACAAGTAAAAGCACCAATGTAAAATGCAGCCCATTCAGCAAACCGGGCTCAGGACACAGACAGTCTATTATTCCATGCACCATCTCCCTCTAGTGGAGAGAAGGAGAAGGGACACACTATACCGGCAGCTATAAAACCTTTGGAACAAGGTGAATATCATCCCCAGTGATCAGGTACAGAAGGCTTACCGAGGCACTCACTATTCCAGCTGCAAGACCTAGACTTACAAATTAAAGGTCCAATCTTCACCCATCATGGTGAGTATTGTAATACCAGACCTTCAGGGACTTGATTCCCCTTTCTTGGGGTCCTGCACAGGCTTCCGTGTATGCAGGGTCCAGTGCCGAAATGTAACATTACAGACAGTCCCCACGTCCAGACTTCCTTCATTGCAATGGGGTCCAGGTACCATTTATCTGTACGTAACAGCAATAAAAACAGATCTGGATATTACCAATCTCTTGATCCCTGCTGGAACCATCTGAGCATCTGGTAGTGTTTTGTGTAGAGAGCTGCACATTAGTGACCATCGCCTTCAGACACTGATGAAGAAACTAAGGCATTTCCTGTATGGGAGGGGTTATATAGGGGAGAACTTCCTGTCTTTTTATGCCAATGTCCAATTGCCTATAGGTGGCGCATAATCCTATGAGTAAGTGTTAATATGGTGGTTCTGTGTCCCGTCATGTACGTTAACAAACGTGTTGTTTGCTATTTGTTATAGGTAACTGGCTTACCAGTGCGGGAGCTACTTCTGGGCTTCTGAGGAACAGTCGGACGCGCTGTCAAAGAAGGCTTAGATGACTGAAGAGGTGGCTTTGGACTAGTTGGTGTACTAGAGGAACTCTTGGACCGTACACTGGCCTCTGGTTTGACTTCACTTTTGGCACTTTTTTCTGGGGACGAATTGGTAGAATCCCCTCTTGTCATAGGGAATTTACTTCCTGCAAAAGTTATTTATAAATTAATTCTTAACGCAAAATAAATCTGTTAAATCTTAACCAAGGGGGACAAAGGAAACAAACGTGTGCTACTATGCAAATATTGTGTGGCATACATTGTTAAGCAAATATAACACATTTTAGTTATTATAATTTGCTCAACACATTTGGGCTCACAAGCTGACGAAATCTACACTCTGTCACTCATCGAGTCTCCCTTCAATCCCAACGCGTTTCTAATTTATTTTTTGCTTAGGGGAGAAGATCACACTATAAGGAATACATGACACATTTATAATTTGCAGTGTATATTATACAATTATACTCACATAATGTGGACATCATGTCATTAAATGTACAACTCCAGAGTGACCATAGGGTATGTCAGCCAAAAACAAATGAAAACCTGTATTCAAAGGGTATGAGGTGCAAGACCTAATAATGGACCCCCCAAGCCCCAGTGCCCCAGTGCCACAAGGACCCGCAGACTCCAAAATTATGAAAAAGATATATGTATATGTGAAGAGTGTATTACAGACACAATCTACCAAACTGTATCTGTAAGCAATGAAACAAAATATTCTACCACCATAGAAAAAGACATGCACGAATCCCAACAATAGAGCAGCCAAACACATTTACAAAAGTACAGTGCCCATCAAAACAGTAAAAAAGTCTATATTCAGATTATTTTATAACTAATGGATACATACTAGAAAAAAAAAAAAAAAAAGATTAGTATAGTTATATGAATGTTCAAAAATACATAAGTTCTGGGGTTAGAGATAATAAGTGTTCTTATATTAAAGAGACACTTCTCCAACAAGAATGATCTACAATAAAGCAAAAAATGTATATACATCAGGGGTGCAGAATTTTGTTTCATTGTTTACAGATACAGTTTGATTGGTGGATTGTCTAAGGCCAGGTTCACACTGGTACGACACGACTGTCATCCTACTTTGCCCTGCAACATCGGTCCTACATTGGTCCTTCTTCCATCTGACTTGAATGAACATGATACGATTTTACTTTGAGATGGTCTGACTTCAATAATATTCAATGGGCTGAAGCAGGACCAAATTAGTTCAGGAACCTTTTTCAAAGTTGGACCGACTTGTGTCAGACCAGTTAAGACAGCTCTCATAAGGAAAGGGAAAAGGAAACCAGATCCAGACACAAGGAAAATCCCTAGTCTGGAGCGTAGTTCAAAAGAACGGGGGGGAGGGGGGACTTTATTGGATTGTATGGCTTCGAACGTGACCACAGACATACAGTTATTTCCATAAAAACTAATTTTTAACTCAGGATGACTCCTCTTCCTCCTCTGGGGATGAAGGGGACGAGTCACCACCTGAACCGATTAAATTTAGGGCTAAGAAATTTAGTCTAAGAAATTTTCTGAGCTTCAGACGTGCCCAGCTGTATGGGCCTTTTTGAAGCAAACAGTAAAGGAGGTTGGCAGACTCCCAATACAGTATGGACCCGTCCCTTCTAACCTCACAGAGCAGCAGCAGGCTCTTTTTCATCTGATCCATAGCAACCACATTGTTATCAAACCCTCTGATAAGGGGGGCAATGTGGTCGTCATGGATCGGGAACAATATGTCGAAATGTGCGATAATATTCTCAACAACACTGAGTGGTACCATCGGATCGATGAGGAACTTATTTTGACTAATCGGTCTGAATATAAGAGTCTGATAACGGCCGCATACAATCAGGCCTTGATTGACAAGGATCTGTATGAATTCTTGGACGTCAAATGGCCAGTGACCTCAACATTCTATGCACTCAAAGTGCATGAATGCCTTGAAAGACCACCAGGCCGGCCCATCGTATCGGGCATTGGCTGCCACACTGAGAAAGCCAGTGAATATGTTGACAGACAATTCAGACCTCATGTCAAGAGACTACCATCCTATCTGAAGGACACTTTGGAACTCCTCAAAATTATTGAGGGTATGGTGGTACCTGCTGGAGCCCGTCTAGTAGCTATAGACATTGAGGCATTGTATTCCAGTATCCCTCACTCGAAGGGGGTGGAAGTAATTTCCACCTTTCTAAGGGAGTTGGACTGGAATACCTGGCCCCTCAATGAGTTCATACTTAGACTTCTGCAGCATATCATTACGTGCAAAACCTTCACCTTTAATGGGTCCTTCTACCTCCAGGTGCAGGGGGTTGCGATGGGGACATGTTGTGCCCCATCGTATGCCAACCTGTACCTGGGGGGATGGAAGAGATCCCGGTTTTAGATGACGCTTCGTCTATATACCTTTGCCACATATTATTGTGGCAGAGGTAGATAGATGACATGTTGGTTATCTGGACAGGAACGGCTGAGGAACTCTCTGAGTTTATGATACACATTTCAAATAATGAGTACAATTTAAAATTTACAGTCCAATCAGACTTGACAAGCATTTTGTTCCTTGACCTACAACTTTTCATTAGCCCCGAAGGATCTATTTATTCCTCCCTCTATCGCAAACAAACAGCAGGGAACACGATTTTGCATTTCAACAGCGCACATCCCCGATCCCTGGTACGTAGCATTCCTTATAGTCAATATTTTAGACTAAGAAGGAATTGTGCCAGGGATGGGGATTTTGAGAGGGAGGCGTGGTCTTTATTCTTTCGTCTCCGCAAGAGTATTACAGTAAAAAGATTTTAAAGAAAGCGTACCAGTGGGCTAAGTCCCAAGAGAGAGAAAACCTAGTTTTTCACACCAGAAAACATGAACCTATCAGTACCACCAAAATGTTCACCACGTATAGTGGCCAGCAGGAGGTGTTCAGGGAACTTTTGGCCAGAAATTGGCATTTTGTGGCCGAAGATACTACTATTTCCAGATATGTTAAGGATCGCCTGGAAATTGTCTACAGAAGGTCACCCTCTATCTGGGACAGATTGGTGCACAGCCACTACACACCCCCGGCCCCTGGGGAGGGGGCCTCAGCGGGAGTTGTGACCTTTAGATGTGGTGGCTGTCCAGTGTCCCTGGATAAGGGAAGGTACTACGTTCCCATTACCCAGGGGAGGTTACTTAAGATCTAAAACCTACGTGGATTGTCAAACAATAGGTGTGATCTATATGGCCACATGCAAATGCGGTGTGTTTTTTTGATGGAATGATAGTTAGGAGGGAGACAAGGTGGATTTGTAACCAGAGGGCCACAAAACCTCCGGGACTCAACACGTCTCTTACATTTAATGCATTTCTTTAGGTACGGGCCGTCATATGTACGTGGGGGCATATATATCTCTATATGTCCCTCTGCTGCTTCTTCCACCTTCCCCTAACGGGTTCCTCTCTCTGTGGCATTCTACTGCACATCTATCTTCTTTTTTCCTTCTCCATGCGTGTATGTATTTCTGAGAAAAATATAACACGAACCCTATATGACCAACATTTTATTGCTATTTGATTGTGATGTCGATTTAGATATTCTTACAGAATTCTGGTAAACAAGTTATTACAATGACAATAGCTTTGTAACTCTGTAGATGTTTGTTTAAGTTTGTTTATAAATAGAGTGAAAAATACATGCAAGTTTATTCATTTTTATACTGGCAGATGGCGCTGTGCGGCAATGTAAATGGAGGTGGCCCCAAGAGCCTGCTAGGTTCTTTGGCGTCTGTTCCGACGTTCGGACATGATGGAGGGTTTCAATTTGCCTCACGTCATCCCATAGGTGAATTTTCACCTGGGATTAATGGCACGGCCCGGCCCCCTTGGCTGTGCTTGACGGCCTTTGGCCATCACGCTGGTGGGACAGCACATGCGCCGTCTCCTGAACGTTCGAACCAGAGGTGACGTCAGAGAGCCGCGCGGGTGCCGTCTTCCGGACCGGAGATGACGCCACTGAGCCGTGCGGCTCTGTCACTTCCGGAAGACCGACTATTTAGAGGGACCGGGGACGCAGCAGAAGATGGAAGCCTTGAGCGTCCCGCTGCTGTGGTTCCCCGGTCACTAGGGTTAAGGGAAGACAATTGCTATTAGGTGGCAACATTACTTTTGGTTAATTATGGATTTGGCCTTAATACGGAATTTTTGCTAGCTTGAATATGGACACTGGTTACTGCGTTCCTATGCGGATCCCCCCACCACTGTGCTGACCTGATATGGACACTCTCTTTGGACTGGAGAGTATTAAGTCTGGCATAGGAGTGTGTGGACATGGGTGTTTTGGAGGTGATTCAGGAAATGCAGTGACACCATGTAAACAAGGAATAGCTGAGATACCAAAGAATATATTGTTGCTAATAGGAATCATGGGCACTAGCATATATTGCTTGATATTATAGAACCTTCTCTGAAAGTGAACATTCACCTAACAGGGCGGGTGGTTCTGGCACCACCTGCCATTAGGTGGGGCAAGGGGCATCTCCTGATCGCGCTGCGCAGCGTCACGCTCCCGGTGAAAGTAACAAATTGGTGAGCACAGTATATATGCAATGTATGTAACAATTATTAACCACTTCAGCCCCGGAAGGATTTCACACTTTAGGACCAGAGCTCTTTTTTTGCGATTTGGTACTGCGTCGCTTTAACTGACAATTGCGTCGTGCGACGTTGTACCCAAACAAAATTTGGATCCTTTTTTCACACAAATAGAGCTTTCTTTTGGTGGTATTTGATCCCCTTTGCATAAATTCTGATCACCGCTATAAACAAAAGAATAGTGACAATTTTGCTAAAAAACCCAAATTTCTTACTTTTTGCTAAAATACAACTCCAAAAAAAAAAAAAAAATATAAAAAAAACATTTTTTTTCATCGGTTTTGGCCGATTTATATTCTTCCTCATATTTTTGGTAAAAAAAAAAAAAAAAAAATCGCAATCTGCGTTTATTGGTTTGCGCAAAAGTTGCTGCGTTTATGAATGAGAATTAATTTCTGGGGGTTTTAATTTTTTTACTAGTAATTTATGGAGGCGATCTGCAACTTTTAGCGGTACTGCGATATTGCAGCTTACATGTCGGACCATTTTGACACTTTTTTGGGACCATTGGCATTTATACAGCAATCAGTACTATAAAAATGCACTGATTACTGTGTAAATGCCATTGGCAGTGAAGGGGTTAACCTGGAGGGGGGCTCTAAGGGTTAACTGTGTTCCCTGGGTGTGTTCTAACTGTATGGTGGCTGGGCTGGCAGTGATCACGGCTTCCATATACAGGAAGCCTGCGATCACAACCCTTCCCCCTTTGTCAGAATGGAGATCTGTGTTTACTTACACGGACCCCCGCTCTTTCACTGCGGGGGGGACCATCGTGGGTAGCCGGCGGCGATCGAGTCCACCCTACGCGCTCCCTGGCCCCTCATATGACGGCGGTTTGCGATATCCAACCACTTTGTCGCCGTCAAACGCCGGTCGGCAAGTGGTTAAATATGTTATGATGAAACATGTTATTGATGTAACTTTGTTTGATTGGTAGATGTATATAATACACGTGGAATAATCCTGAGGAAGCAGAATGACTGCGAAACGTCGATTATAATTCCACATTGTTCAGTACCAACCTGTATGTATGGATGGTCATGCTAAAAATATTATACATCTTCATTTTATAAACTTTCTATAAATTTAAAGTCCCCCCCCCCCCTCCTTTCTTTTGAACTACGCTCCAGACTAGGGCTTTTCCTTGTGTCTGGATCTGGTTTCCTTTTCCCTTTCTCAATGATCTGTGGGATGGGGATTGTATTATCGTCTCCAACACTGATCATTTAGATCTAGAAATTGTGCCAGCTCTCATAGGGAATCATTGATTTACACAAGTCATGCGATATGTACTCCCAAAGTGGGAGCGTATGTCGTTCCAGTGTGAACCCAGCCTAATAAACTCTCCATTTGTATACACAGTACATACAGTGTATTTTTTTCCACAGTTTTGGAGTCTGCAGGTCCTTGCGGCACTGAGGCCTGGGGGGGTCTAGTATGAGGATTGCACCTCATACCCTTGGAATAGAGGTAATAGAGGTGTTCCCTTTTTGGCCGACATACTTTATGGTCGCTCTGGAGTTGTAAGTTTAAATGACAGGATATCCACATTGTATGGGTATAATTGTAGAATATACACAGCATTTGTATTGTATTTGTATGTACACCTGTTTTTTAATCTGTGATATCAAAATAACTTATTTTTTTTATATAAACTGCATACGCACATGAATAATGCATAAAAAAGTCACAGGCTAGCCTTTTGTTTTTGTGTTAAAAAAATAAAAATGTGAAACTTTAAATCATATATGCTTGTATAAGTAATATTGTGATGAGTAACGCAATTCAGTTTAAATGTTCACGAACTGATAAGTGAATCTGACATTACACAGGCCAAGCACTTGAATACACATGCGCCAATTTTCCCAGTGCATGGTAGAACAGATGAAAGATAAATTCCAGTTGGAAGTATACGTGATTTGTGTGATTTGTCACAGATCAAGAGAAATTGTACATGCAAATTCATGAGAAGCAGTGAATCCCGGCTTGCCTGTTCAATATCAGATTTTCAATTTTTGGAGACAAAATAATAATTTGGTATATCAGAGACTAATAATAGTAACTGTGCATGTTCGTATTTCCAGCTGTTGAACATCAATAAAATCAAACAAACCTGTTCCACTTCCTTCTGATTTTTCGACATCTACAGAGTTTTTGCTGGTATCACTGCCAAGTTTCTGTAAAACAAAAATGTACAAATTACTTAACCTTGGATTACAGAAGTATATTTTGATCATATGGTTGCTGCCAGCGCTGGGGCACATTTGTACTGAATACTGCAGTGGGTGCAGCTCTGATAATATTATCAGGTTTCTTGCCTCGTACTTGGCAAATATACAGTGCATCCTGAAAGTATTCAAATCGCTTCAGTTTTTCCACATTTTGTTATGTTACAGCCTTATTTCAAAATGGATTAAATTCATTATTTTCCTCAAAATTCTACAAATAATACCCCATAATGGCAACGTGAAACAAGTCTGTTTGAAATCTTTGCAAATTTATTAAAAATAAAAATCGAAAAAAAAAAAAAATCACATGTACATACAGTAAGTATTCACAGCCTTTGATCAATACTGTTGTCTCGTAGCCACTCCTTTGTTATCTTGGCTGTGTGCTTAGTGTCGGAGTCCTGTTGGAAGATGAACCTTCGCCCTGTCTGAGGTCCAGAGCTCTCAGGAGCCATTTTTTTTAAATCAAGGATGTCTCTGTACATTGCTGCATTCATCTTTTCCTGGATCCTGACTAGTCTCCCAGTTCCAGCCACTGAAAAACATCCCCACAGCATGATGCTGCCACCACCATGCTTCACTGTAGGGATGGTATTGCCAGGTGATGAGTGGGCAGACATGGCCATTCAGGCCAAAGAGTTCAATCTTTGTTTCATCAGACCAGAGAATATTGTTTCCCATGGTCTGAGAGTCCTTCAGGTGCCTTTTGGCAAACTCCAGGCAGGCTGTCATGTGCCTTTTACTGATGAGTGGATTCCGTCTGGCCACCCTACCATACAGACCTGATTGGTGGAGTACTGCAGAGATGGTTTTTCTTCTGGACAGTTCTCCTCTCTCCACAGAGAAATGCTTGAGCTCTGTCAAAGTGACCATAGGGTTCTTGGTCTCCTTCCTGACTAAGGCCCTTCTCCCCTGGTGGCTCAGTTCAGCTGGGCGGCCCGCTCTAGGAAGAATCCTGGTGGTTCCAAACTTCTTCCAATTTCGGATGATGGAGGCCACTGTGCTCATTGGGACCTTCAATGCTGCAGGAATTTTCTGTACCCTTCCCCAGATCTGTGCATGGATACAATCCTGTCTTGGAGGTCTACAGACAATTTCTTGGACTTCATGGCTTGGTTTGTGCTCTGACATGCACTGTTAACTGTGGGATCTTATATAGACAGGTGTGTGCCTTTCCAAATCAAGTCCAATCAACTGAATTTACCACAGGTGGATTCCAGTCAAGTTGTAGAAACATCTCAAGGATGATCAATGAAACAATGGAAACAGGATGCACCCGGGCCCAATTTTGAGTGTCATGGCAAAGGCTGTGAATACTTATGTACATGTGATTTTTTTGTTTTTTATTTTTAATACATTTGCAAATATTTAAAAAAAAATTCTTTCACGTTGTCATTATGGGGTAGTGTTTGTAGAATTTTGAGTAAAATAATGAATTGAATCCATTTTGGAATAAGGCTGTAACATAACAAAATGTGGAAAAAGTGAAGCGCTGTGAATACTTTCTGGATGCACTGTACATACAAGCATAGCGTGGCCATTGCTAGTCTGGTGTTATGAAGTTTTATATGCAATATCAGGCAATAAAAATGTCACCGAGCAGGTCTGGCATGTAAAAATCAACATATAACATAAGAACTTGCAGACATCATCCATATCAAGAACGCAATAAGTATATATACGTTGCGGCTTTAAAGTGGTTTACTGGCGTTATGGCTGAAGCTATAACCCATAACCCTGGTATTTTTTCTTTCAGAAAGCGATTCTTTTTCTCACCGCTCGCAGGTGTTTTTCTGGCTTGCTGTTCTTACTGGTAAGCCCAGGAAATGATCCGACAGTTTGCGAGGCTGGCCTTAGAGGTGAAGAGAGGCCAGATCATCTATGATCTAGGAGGACTGGAGCAATGTCATGACATCACTTCCGGTCTAGGGTGGAAGTAAAAATATAAATTTTTTTAATTAAAGCATAATATCCTATGCTTTCAATAGCTTTTGCTTTTTTTTTTATAGACCTCAAAGCTCTCCCTAAGGCCACTTTCACACAGACGTTTTTCAGGCGCTTTTGCGCTAAAAATAGTGCCTGTAAAGCGCCTGAAAAACTCATCCCAATACACCCCAGTGTGAAAGCCTGAGTGCTTTCACACTGGGGCGGTGCTCTTGCAGGACATTAGGAAAATTCCTGCAAGCAGCATCTTTGGGGAGGTGCGGTGAGTGGTGTTTACATCGCTCCTCCACTGCCCCTGCCATTGAAATCAATGGGCAGAGCTTCCGAATCGACTGAAGACCACTTCGGAAGCGCCGCACGCCGTCACTGTTAACCCCCTTTTAACCACTTGTGGGGGGGTTAAAATCGCCCCGCTCTGGCCTGCATAGCGGCGCCATAGCGCCACCATAACAGTGGAAAAGTGCTGCTGAAACTAGCGGCGCTTTACTGCTACCTCCCCCCCGCCCCAGTGTGAAAGTGCCCTAAAGAGGACCTGTCATGCCTTATTTCTATTACAAGGGATGTTTACATTCCTTCTAATAGGAATAAAAGTGATCAAAAAAATTAATGGACAGTGTAAAAAAAATAAAATAAAACAAATAAATAATAAAAATAAAAAAAATGTAATCCCTCTGTGCTCACGCGCAGAAACGCATATGCAAGTCATGTACACATATGCCAACGGTGTTCACACCACACATGTGAGGTATTGCCGCAAACATTATAGTGAGAGCAATCATTTTAGCACTAAACCTCCTCTGTAACTCTAAACAGGTAACCTGTAAACTTATTTAAAGCATTGCCTATGAAGAATTTTAAGTATCGCAGATTGTCACCATTCCATGAGCGTGCGTGATTTTAAAGCGTGACTTGTTAAGTATTGATTTACTTGGTGTCATATCATCTTTAATATTGTACTAATAATTGGGTTATATATATTAGAGACAAAGAATTTTCTGAAGTAGTGCCACCGTCCCAATTAGTCACTACAAAAAACAGATTGTGGGATTCCCCACACACTTGGACGTTTAAAAGCACACCACGAGATAACAAAAAATCATTTATAAAAAAGGTATATTTTATTACAAAATTGTTAAAATAACAGAGACAAATTGTTTCCAATATAAAATCAATACATCTGTGTTTGGACCAAAGAGTCTACAAGTCATATCTTATTTTCTACTTGACAACTATAATACCGGCTACCAATACAACCATGGTGTGTATGCATTTGAGTTGCAATAGGCCAACGCGTTTCGCTGTGGGCTTCTTCAGGACCCTATCACAGCATGGGTGCAGGTTGCCAAGGTAGATAGGACTCAATGCGACCAAAGAAGGCATTCATGGGGGCGGACACAGGGGATAAAAACCTCAAAACCCAGTTCTCCAGAAGGTGACTTGGCAAAACGGAGGTGTAATCCTGCTTTTTAAAAGATGGTGTAAATAAGACCCACCGTGGGATAGCTATACCGGCATTTTTTTGTGCGTAGTACCCTCATAGTAATCCTCTGTGTATCCTAGGAGAACGCAGGGTCGATCGGAGGTGGGGAGAGGAGGAGAGGGGACAAAGGGGAGGGGGGAGGGACAAAAGGGCGGGAGACGGAGAGATGCTACAGGAGGAAGGAGGGTAGGATAACTACGGTTCTTTTACCCGCTGGAGAAATTGGAGGGAACGGCCCCCAGAGTTATACACACTATTTCAAGGGCCGTCCATGACACAATTTTTTATACCTATCTGAGGGGAACCCCACTACAGCCGGATTATCCCTCCTTCACCAGCTCATACTCCCTCCCTTCCTTCTTCCGTTCCCATTCCCCCCTTTCCCCCACTCCTTTTGTCCCTCTCCCCTCCCCTTTGTCCCCTCTCCTCCTCTCCCCGCCTCCGATCGACCCTGCGTTCTCCTAGGATACACAGAGGATTACTATGAGGCTACTACACACAAAAAAATGCCAATATAGCTATCCCACGGTGGGTCTTATTTACACCATCTTTTAAAAAGCAGGATTACGCCTCCGTTTTGCCAAGTCACCTTCTGGAGGACTGGGTTTTGAGGTTTTTATCCCGTGTCCGCCCCCATGAATGCCTTCTTTGGTCGCATTGAGTCATATCTACCTTGGCAACCTGCACCCATGCTGTGATAGGGTCCTGAAGAAGCCCACAGCGAAACTGGTTGACCTATTGCAACTCGAATGCATACACACCATGGTTGTATTGGTAGCCGGTATTATAGTTGTCAAGTAGAAAATAAGATATGACTTGTAGACTCTTTGGTCCAAACACAGATGTATTGATTTTATATTGAAAACAATTTGTCTCTGTTATTTTAACAATGTTGTAATAAAATATACCTTTTTTATAAATGATTTTTTGTTATCTCATGGTGTGCCTTGAAACGTCCAAGTGTGTGGGGAATCCCACAATCTGTTTTTTGGGTTATATATATTGTTTTTTGCAGTAAAATTCATCAAAGTGTAGAATTCCAAAAAAATTGCGTTTGAAAAACCGCTGCGAAAAATACAGCGTGACATACAAAAACTGCAACAATTGCTATTTTATCCTCTAGGGTCTCTGCTAAAAAAAATATATATATATAATGTTTGGGGGTTCTAAGTAATTTTCTAGCAAAAATACTGGTTTTTACTTGTAAACAAAAAGTGCCAGAAAAGTCCAGGTCCTTAAAGTCTAAGGGCCCTTTCACACGGACATTCCATTCAGGTCCCACTGTCAGTTTTTTCAGGCGGACCTGAACGGAGCCTCCGTGCAGCCTTATGGAGCGTTGGATGTCAGCTGACGCCGTCGCTCTTCGATCCGCTCCGCTTCCTTAAATTGCGACGGAGGAAAACCCTATTTTTCCATCTGCCTGCGGATCAGATGACAACGGACAGACCGTCCATCCGTCAGCTCAGCAGTGATCAGTGGAGCGATCCCCGCTGAGCCAAACGAGCACCCACACGGACACGTCCGTATGAAAGGGCCCCAAGTTCACCTTTACAGAAAAATCTGTAAGGTGAACTTACACAGGACCCCCCTCCTCATCCCCCCCCCCCATATCCCGCTGACCTGGAGCACGGCCATCTCCCGTTCTGAGCCCTGCTATAGCTGCGTCACGGGTCCGGGGCTTAAAAATCCTCTCTGCTGTCACTCTTCTCCTTCCCCGCTGACAGGATGGGCTGCGCGGGTTCTGACGGACCATGTGACGGCCCGACCAATTCGAATGCTCCTAAACCTACTGCCTGACAGGGTACGTTTTGGAGATTTCTAAACCCCGGACCCATTATGCGGCTATAGCAGGACTCAGAACGGGAGATTGCCACACTCCAGGTAAGCGGGACTGGAGGGTTGAGAAGGGGGTCCTGTGTAAGTTCACTTTACAGATTTTTCTGTAGGGGTCCTGTTACATGAGCGGATCGTTCAGGTCCGCCTGTCGGTCTTTTAGGCGGACCTGAATGGATGCTCCATTGTCCTCTATGGAGCAACGGATGTCAGCGGTGACATGTCCGCTGACATCCAATCCGCTCCGATCTGCCAAAAACAGAAGAATGGAAACCCTATTTTCCATCCGTCTGGTGGATCGGATTGGATGAGCATGAACAGACGGTCCCTGTTCATCCGATCTCCCATAGAGGAGAGCGGAGCTCTGACAGGTCCGTTTCTGCCGGACCTGTCCTTACATCTGCCGGCTCAGCGGTGATCAAAGGATGGATCCCCGCTGAGCAGCGGAGCCCATCCGCTAGTGTGAAAGGACCCTTAAGGTGAATTTACCCTTTAAGTGGATATACTGGCTTATACAGTATGATTACTGCCAGCGCACTTGGCCCAGCTAACTTTCAGACAGTGTTTAGGAAGCTCCTACATGGTATTAGAGTAAAAATTTATTTATAATCAAATCAACAGCAGACATACTGTAAATAATTGTTCAATTGATCTATGTTCACATTTTTTGGCGAAAACACCCAACTATTCCTCTCGTGAAAGGGGTTTTACTGTTGATGTCCTTACCACAATTGTACACTCTCAATGTGTGATACACAGTCTAGAACCATTCAGCTTAGAAACTGCATGTTGTTAAATCATGGAAGAAAACTAGGGCTTCAAGAGAAAACATTTAAACTATAGGCGGATAGTATACCCTGATGTGAGTTAGGCCCCTTTCACACGGCCGTGTCCATGTGTGGGGTCCGTTTTGCTCTGCTGATCCCCGCTGAGCCGGCGGATGACAGATCCATCTCCACTCCCTGTGCGGAGATGGATCTGTCAGCGCTCCTCTCTCCTCTATGGGAAATCAGATGACAGACCGTCTGTCCGTTGTCATCCGATCTGATCCCCATCCGTTGGACTTTATAGGACAGGACCGGATCGGAGAGCGGCACATGTCAGCGGACATGTCACCGCTGACATCTGACACTAGCCTTAAAACAAAGACTGCAAGGACTCTGTGGTACTACTACTTTGTTTAAAATTAAAAAAAAAAAAAATCTTGTCGGTCTTTAAGCCTGGAATTTTGAGTCTTTTGTGAAATCAGGTTGGCAGGCAAGGACCCCACTGATCTACTGAGCAGCTATAAACAAAAAGTGCTATGACATATGAGGACTCCATTTTGCAAGCTCAGCTAAACGGTCTCTGAACATGTCAGTGGAATGACTCAAATGAAGGTCTTCTTCAGAGTGGATGACCTTGACAGATGGTATCTTGCTCATGTTAGAGGCGAGCAGCTTGCAGCAGTCCTGTGATCACTTCTGATGCATTCCCTGATAACCAAGCAACAAGCAGCTGCACCTTACAGAACACTAGATGGAGACAGAGAACTTGAAACCATCACTGATGCCTCTCTAATCAGAGTTTATTGCCCTGCAGCACCAGATGTTGTTTCAGCAGCAGCCCTGCCATCCCACGATCTGCATCCCCTATGAATTATTAATTGATGTAGTTAAGTTCTAGACTTTAATGCACTTGTACATGCAGGCTTTTAATACAATGATGATCAGACAGGCAGGCACGTCACCCAACAAAAAAACACGATAATGAAAAATAATTTAATTCCCAGCAGGTACTGAGGAGACAGTGATAGTGGTGGTTGATAATGACTAAATCTTTTAAGATGAAAATAAAGCGATGTGATGATAATAATACAGAAGATAAATACTCAATAGGAATCCTGCAATGGTCTATTAAAGCTCTGGGTGCAAGCAGATGTACAGTATATACCTCTATCAACATATATTTACTCATCAGGCAACATAGATCTGTATATATGTATATCTATGTACTGTATATCTAATTCTTTCAACCTAGCAAGTGCAGACAATTATATGGCATTCAAGTAAAACTGTCAATCTACACATTTAGGCCTCATGCACACTGGACATTTTCACAGCTGCTGTTTTTGGCTTCAGGCGTTTCTGCAGCCATTAAACTCCCCAGCATGTTATCCTATGTGTCCATACACACACAGGCTGTTAATCAGCAGTTTTTGGCAGGGGTGTTCTCTGATTGGAAAAAAAAACAGAACTAGTGGGTCTTGAGGGGAGTTTTTCATCTGTAAAAACACTAACTCTGATAAAAGCAGCTATTTGGCGCTTATCAGCGTCTTTGAGCCATGAGCTTTTGTGGGAGTATAGTTTTGCTAAGAAACACTACAGCTAAAAAAACGCTGAAAAATGCTACTGCAAAAACGCTGCAAAACTCATTCTACAGCTAAGGCTACTGGCGTTTTTATAACGTTCAGTGTGCATTAGGCCTTAGGACCAAGTGACAGCTTCTCCTGAAAATAACACTTCCCCCGCCTTCCTCATACACATACACACAAACACACACCATCCTGGTGATACTTTGTCACATTCTCCCAACTCTCTATTTGCCTGCCAGAGCCCTTGGAAACACCTGGTACACATCCAGGTATAGTGGGACTGTGATCCTTGCGCCTTTCTCCCCCATAGGACAGTGCTCAGTGCTTTTTGGCCAATTGGCATGCCTGCGTACGGTCATGTGGAAGCAGAAAAGTGGTCATTAACCATGCATAAAATATTTATCAGTAGGATGGAGTAGGACTACCAAGAGAACCTGTCACTTTGACCTGAATGAGAATTGGAATCTATTGCCTTCTATCTATTGCCTAGTGACATCAAAGACACACTATTAAAAATGCAATGGATATTAAGTACTTGTTTTCCCTAATTTGGGTGAAAAAGTGGAAGTACACTTTTACGCCCCTTTCACACGGGCAGTCCGATCAGGTCCGCCTGCCAATTTTTCAGGCAGATCTGATTGTACCCTCCAATTTCTTTATGGAGTGGTGGATGTCAGTGGATACATGTCAACCCAGCTTACCTTAGAGAGGTCGGGAAACTCCTTTTTCAGCTCCCCTGGCCCCTCCTATGTGTAAGTTACCCTGTGTCTACTAGGGTACAGGGTGGCCGAGAACCCCAGTTGAGTCTGTCCTAACCAGACTCACTGTACAACCACACCGGACTCAGCATTGTGCGTTACCCATGTTATCCAAGGTTCTAGATGTGTGGTTTGGGTTGAAAGAAGGAAGGGGTTCTTTCACTTGGGACAATTATGTTTGTGAGCAATATCCTTCAAGAAATGTATGAAGATGGATGATTTAACCTTTCAGACTACTACATCTTTTGAGGTGGGTGGGGGTTGTTATGGGTTTGCTAAGTGGCTGTATCCCATTGTTCTATTGTTTCCGTCTGCCTTAGGAGCAACCTATTATGGGATATATATGTGTTCCTAGCATGTAGAACGGGGACAGGGAGGAGGGAGGGGGGAATTCCTCCAACAGCCCTCCCTGCTCATAAGACAGTCTACTGATGAGAAGTTTGAATACACCTGTGTGTCTATTGTTACCCTGTCCTGTATCATTATGCAAAGGAGGGGGGATTGTACCCCGAGTGTTTTACCCCTACAATGATGCTTTCGACAATGTGACTGGGTGGGCCAAGGGATCTTGGATCGTGCTGGTACTAGACAAAGGAAGCATATACAGCGGAGAGACTCTTGTTGAGAACAGAGGTGCGTGAGAGTCCTATTCCTCTTCCGTCAATCGGATAGGGTGGCATCGGATGGAGACCGACAGGTGTGCCATTTAAAAAAATTACAGGTGGATGGGAAGAATTTATGCTCTTTATTATCTGCAGATGCTCCACAATACAATATGCAATTCTATTAGCTGTCCAAGAAAATGCATGACCATTGCGAAGCTTTGTTGTAGCTTGCAGTTGGAAAAACGAGAACACAAGAACACATTTTAAGGCTCCTTTCACACTTGCGCGACTTGGGATCCAACTTGTGAAACCCCAAGTCACAGGACATGTGAAATGCAATGTATTTCCATGAGAGCCATTCCTACTGACACCATAGAAGTCGCTGAGACTTCAAAGCAGCGCAGGAACCTTTTCTGGTTTGACTTTTGATGCGACTTTGGTCCAGAGAATGTAAAGTCAGATCAAAGTCGCATCAGTGTCGTACTGTAAAGTCGCAATGCAACTCTCACGAGTGTCCGTGTATTTAAAGTGGTTGTCAACTCGTGACAACCACTTTAACCTATAGGTAAGCCTATAATAAGGCTTATCTGTAGGTGCCCTGCATATCACCCAAACCTGCACGGTTCAGGAGATATACAGTTTCCTAGATGGGCCGGCGTCATTTCAGCACATGCGCAGTGAAGAAACGGCCTCCGTGCCATCTCTTCACTGTCATCGTGTCGTGACTGGTGGCTCACGCGCGCATGCACGGGAGCGACATCATGGCTTTGTGACTGGCCGGAGTCGCGGCCCCGGAAGGAAGAGGGGCAGAAGTTGAAAGCTGCCAGCACAGGGGACAGCGCTGGACGTTGCAGGCTTTGTTTGCAGGAAAGTGGCACATAATGGGCTGCTATGTGATGCATAGTAGCCCATTATGCATCTATTTTGCAGGGGAATGTAGAGCAAGTAAACCCTATCTGGGTTTACTTCCTTTTTAATAACATACTGTATGCTAAAAATGAACGTGTCTTAAAGCACCTACCTTATTTGCGGCTCTTTTTTCCTGCTTGGCCTTCATCTCTGCTAGCAACCCGCTCCCCATCACTTGAACTCCATATCTCCTTCCACTTTGTGGACTGCTTTTGCTATCGGCCCGCTCAGGTTTAGTGACATCATCACTTTGTAGAATTTCCTCTATAGAGTCTGGGGTTTTTAGCTCCTCTGACCTCTCAGTACTGCTGCTTGGCCCACTACTTGCAGCACTTGCACTTGAACTCACTGCTCCATTGGTGTCAGTTACTTTATCTTTTCTGCCACTGTCAGGAGCAGGGCTTTTGACAGAAGGTCTAGGAGACAAGGGCTCTTCAGACACGATAACAGTTTGCGGACGCTCAGACTTGGACCTAGATTTAATTAAATTGAGAAAGCCACTCTTCCTGGACTCTCTCCTCTTCTTTTCATCACCTTCACTGCTGTCGTCTGCACCTTTGAAAGAGTGTTTCCTATGAAAAGATAGATAAAAATCATTAGGAAGGTTATTGTCAGATGGGCAATTCTGCTGTCAGAGACAAATTGCTAGCAGCAGGATCACGAAAGAGGCTACCGGTGTGTCCCTATGGAATTGCCCCCTCGGTAGTCAGATGCAGTGATAAGTGGCTCAAACACTGCTAAATCTTTACAGCTAGCAATGGCGCAACATCTCACTGATTCAGCTACAGAGTGACCGTTTGCATTGGGACAGACAGCCTTCTAGCGATTTGCTGGTGATTGTGGCAAAATGTAAGCGGGAGGATCTCTAGAAGCAGTGTCACAGATCTGACAGAATAAGATGTTAGAAACAGACCAAACCGTGACTTCAGAGTCTTTGTTGTGATGTTGAGAAGATCAGGCTTGTTTTAAAGCTCTTTTTAAGAACATGCAAACAATGTTATGTCCATAGTCTAGGCACAGATGCCCTTTAACCCCTTCCTGCCCACCCCGGCATCCCTTTAAAATGTTCTGGACACTCGGGGAGGCGGGAAGGATCAGCAAGCATATGACCACTGTGACTGGCTGTCACAGTGGTCAGATGATCGGGGGTCCAGTTTGTGGGGACCAAGAGCTGTTTTTGACAGCTCGGTCCCTGTGCTGGGAATGTGCTCTGATCACAGAAATATTAACTGCCCAGTGACGCATATGTGTGGCATGTGGGCGGTAAAGCCCACTTCTTTTGCTGCCACACATGAGTCATGTAGGCAGAAATAGGTTAAAGACCTTCTGTAACACCTGCCAATCAGATTCAAAATTCCCAGGCAAATCTAATGTTGATTGCTGACTTCATCATAAAAAGGCTGTAGTTCGGGGGTGGGCAAAACATTTTCCCAAGAGGCCATGTGAGGAACTGGGACTGTTGTGTAGGGCTGAAAATTCTGTTGAATATCAATTTTGGAGCTGGGAAGGTCAATAAGTACATAAACATAGAAAACAAAAACCCGGTGCTAGAAAATAGGTACAACTGCTCATGAAATAGGTCTCTTTCAGGTGGGCAGTTTGGGGGTAGTATAAATGAACGTCTGAGCCATGGTTTTACTGCCCACCAGCCACTCACTCACCCAAACTGTAAAATAACAGTCGGATGGGGCTGTTCACATGCTGCATTTTTAGCTCAGGGTGCAGAGTTTGACAAGCAGTACTGCACAATGGTAGTGCAGCATTATAGGGTTAATCAGGTGGTAAGGAGAAGATAAAACACTCCCTCGCTGTCTGTCAAATGCCCTCTGAAAAGCACTGTGACTGGAAGGAGACAGCCTGAGGTTGGTACAGCAGGGATTTCTGGGGATTGTGACCTGGAGTGAAGAACATGTGCATGGATCCTGGTGTTTGCATTGTCCAGACGCAAACACAGGAAGAAATTGTGGCCAAGGATTAAGGTAGTGCTGGAAAATAATGGTGGCCACACAAAATATTGACACTTTGGGCCCAATTTGGACATTTTCACTTAGGGATGTACTCACTTTTGTTGTCAGCTGTTTAGACATTAATGGCTGTATGTTGAGTTATTTTGAGGGGGCAGCAAATTTACACTGTTATACAAGCTGTACACTCACTAATTTACATTGTAGCAAAGTGTCATTTCTTCAGTGTTGTCACATGAAAAGATATAATAAAATCTTTACAAAAATGTGAGGGGTGTACTCACTTTTGTGAGATACTGTACATTGAGTGTGCATTGTCACTCAAGGACAGGAAATGTGTTTGTTGTTGGCAATATCACCAGTTGGACATATACACAAAAAAATCTATAAATCTAAAAAATGCATATCTAAGAACTGGTAAGCAGCAACATATTAATCTTTTACATAGTTACATAGTTGCATATGGTTACATAGTTGGTAAGGTTGGAAAAAGGCACAAGTCCATCCAGTCTATCCTGTGTGTTTAAATTTGTTTAGATCTTCTTGCAAGGTTTCCACATCTTGCGAGGAAGTTATTGCCCTGCTTAGCTTTTATTGTCCGCAAAAACTGAAATTGAAATGATAGAACACTCGATATAACACAGTATATAAGTGCCAACCAGGCAATATAATCCATACCTATAGGGCCTGATCCAACAATGCAGCTTTTTAACTACATCAGTCAGAGAAGAATACAATGGAAGGGTTTCTCTATCACAGTATTCCTACTTCACAAGGCTGCAGAGTGATAGTTGTGAAATTAATATGCAGAGCCACTGCTGAGAAAACCAGAAATCTGTAAAAGGCTGTTCTGCTATAATTATGGCCCAAGAAGCCAATTATATATCTAATCTGCTGGCAAACGTAAATGTTATTATGTGGATTTGGTACAGGAGGGCTTCTGCGAAAAGAAGCATGCTTACAACTCGTGAGCACCCATTAATTTACAGCCCTCTATAATATTTTACATTATTTCATGATTATTAGGAGCAACAAGTCAGCATGTAACATTGCCTGTATGAAGGACATACAGTGGGTATTTTCTCATGCCACCCACAGGGGGCACTACCTGACGCAAGACTCTCACACTAACATTTTTCCTTCTTATATTGTATAATGAAAAATATTCAATTAAAGCGGAGTTCCACCCTAAAGTAGAATTTCCGCTTTAATGGAAGGTCACCCCCCGACATGCCACAATTGGCATGTCTTTTTTTTGGGTGGTGACCAGGGACCCTGTTTTCACAGGGTCCCAGGTCCACTTCCTCCCCTGGCGCCGCGGCTCCAGGAAGGAAGTCCACCTTCCCCCCTCCCTCTCAGCGATCTTCTGGGACACATCACAGGTCCCAGAAGATACGCCGGTCAGTCACAAGGCGCATCGCGACTCACGCATGCGCAGTGCACGCCCTGCTTTGAAGCCAAAGCCGGGTGCCCACACTTATGATGCCGGCGCCACTAAGGGGAGGGGGCGAACAGCGAGCCCTCAGACGACTGTATCGCTGGAGCAAGGGAAAGGTGAGTGTCCGATTATTAAAAGTCAGCAGCTACACTTTTTGTAACTGCTGACTTTTAAATGGGTGGAACTCGGCTTTAAGAGTCCATTCACGACTTTGGACCCCATATTTTACAATGATAACCGTTCATATCTGTGCGACTTCAAAGTAGTTCCTGCATGACTTTGGTCCAACTTTCAGACGACTTGAGGTCCACAGACCTTGATATAAACCCTCAAAAGTCGCTTCAAAGTTACACATGCATGATATAGATGCGATTTGGGTGCGACTTTTAAAAAGAATGCTGGCAATGAAAAATAACTGAAAAAAAAAAAAAAGAGGCGTGGGGTCCACCCCCAGAATTCATACCAGACCGTTTTCTGAGCATGCAGCATGGCAGGTCCAAGTTGAACCGATGTAAGTATGCAATAAAGTTCATACCTGGAGTTCAGCTTTCAAGCTTTATTTTCATGAAAATATAGAACAGATAAGTATCCTTTGGAAGAACCAAAGAATAATGTGAGTAGAAATAATAAAAAAAAACCGTATAAACTCTATGGAAAGCATCACAGATAAGTACATCCCATTTGGAAAAGGTTTGTACTTCAATACAGATCATGGAAGAATCGTTCTGAAATGTCCACATTCTATTTGCGCCCTATCTCCTTGCTCCCCTTTTCTTCCAAACTCCTAGAACGTCTAGTCTACAACCAACTGAGTGACCACCTTGTTAAGAATAACCTACTGGACCCCCTTCAATCTGGATTTCGCCCTCAACATTCCACAGAAACTGCCCTTCTTAACCACTTCAATACTGGGCACTTAAACCCCCTTCCTTCCCGAACCAATTTTCAGCTTTCAGCGATGTTGCAGTTTGAATGACAATTGCGCGGTCATGCGACACTGTACCCATATGAAATTTTTATCATTTTTTTCACACAAATAGAGCTTTCTTTTGGTGGTATTTAATCACCCCTGGGTTTTTTATTTTTTGCGCTATAAATTAAAAAAAGACAAAATATTTTCAAAAACAATGCATTTTTCTGCGTTTCTGTTATAAAATTTTGCAAAGAAGTAATTTTCTCTTCATACATTTTGACCAATAATGATACTGCTACATTTCTTTGGTAAAAATAACCCAAATCTGAGTTTATTTGGTGTTGGCGGACAGACAGATGTGACGGGGACTGTGACAGATGTGACGGTGACATACAGATGTTTTGTGTATGGTGACAGATGTTTGAGGACTGTGACAGATGTTTGGGGACTGTGACAGATGTTTGGGGACTGTGACAGATGTTGTGTATGGTGACAGATGTGATTGGGGACATACAGATGTTTTGGGGGCTGTTTTATGGGGACACTGACATGTATGGGGACAGGGGTATCAGTGTGCTTGGTGCACTGTGTGGGGGCGATCTGTGACAGCTTTCTGCATGAAATCCTCACCATGCAGAAAGCTGTCACAGAGCTGCAGCGGGGGAGAACTGTCACAGAGACGCTCGTCTCTGTTTACAATGTGACGGCTGTGATTGGACACAGCCGTCACATGATCGGGAGGGCCAGTCACTGCGCCCGTATCCCGATCTCTACTCAGCTGGATCCTGTGATCATAATGATCACAGGATCCAGCAGCAGCGTGGCGCGTGCCCGCGCTGCGAGTACCCGTTCTGCATGACGTATATATACGTCCTGTCAGAACGGGGAAGCTCCCACCCGGCCGTATATATACAGTGGCCGGGTGGGAGGTGGTTAAACTCACAAATGACCTACTAACTGCAAAAACCAATGGACACTTCTCTATACTCCTACTCCTGGATCTTTCGGCTGCCTTTGATACTGTCGACCACCCCCTCCTCCTCAAAAAGCTTTACTCCCTCGGTCTTCGTGACTGTGCCCCTCAGTGGCTCTCGTCCTACCTATCCCATCGCACCTTCAGCGTAACCTACAATTCTACCTCCTCCTCTCCTCTTCCCTTCTCTGTTGGGGTCCCCCAAGGTTCTGTTCTTGCTCTCGGTGACTCCCCGTGTCAGTGCTTCTGGCTCCCTCATTTCGAAAAACTCCTCCTCCCCCACCAGCTGTCATAGTTTCCGTCGGCTTTCTAGGTCCTCATCCTCATATCTCTTCACAGGTAACCAAAAACGTCAATCATCCAGTAAACACTCAAATTGGTGGAGGGTGGGCCGGTGACATATATATGCCGGCCCACCCTCGAAGGGGCAAGACTGTCCTGCATATATATGCAGTACGTCTTGCCCATGAGCGTCGCGCCCGTGCGCGGTGCGACGACGACCTAGGACACTAGTAATACTAGTGTCCTAGGTCGACTCGCCTCTAGCCCTA
>BLSH010334045.1:423183-438708 GCA_018402905.1 Glandirana rugosa | reverse complement strand
CTGGCCTACCTTTAAATAGACTATCCCCTCTCCAGTCCATCATGAATGCCGCTGCCAGACTCATCCACCTTACAAACCATTACACGTCTGCCACCCCCCTCTGCCAATCCCTCCATTGGCTGCCACTCGCACAACGAATTAAATTTAAAATACTAACAATCAGCTACAAAGCCATCCCCAACTCTGCTCCCAGCTACATCACCAACCTTGTCTCAAAATACCAACCTAACCATCCTCTTCGCTCCTCCCAAGACCTCCTGCTCTCAAGCTCCCTCATCACCTCCTCTCATACTCGCCTCCAAGACTTCTCCCGAGCCTCTCCCATCCTCTGGAACTCCCTACCCCATTCGGTCAGAATGTCCCCAAATCTATCCACCTTCAAGCGATCCCTGAAAACTTTTCTCTTCAGGGAAGCCTATCCTGCCACCACCTAATAACTACACTCCTTTTTTCTCAATCAGCTCATCCCCCGCAGTTTACTGCCCTTTTGTATCATTTAACCCTCCCTCCTAGATTGTAAGCTCTAACGAGCAGGGCCCTCTGATTCCTCCTGTATTGAATTGTATTGTAATCGTACTGTCTGCCCTAATATTGTAAAGCGCTGCGCAAACTGTCGGCGCTATATAAATCCTGTATAATAATAATAATAATAATTCTATCAACATTGGATAGGGGGCATTTTACACGAAGAAGACGAGGTATAAAGAATGACCATATTTAAACTTTTATAACTTTTTTGTTTTACTTTTTGGATATAGCAGGGAAGGTTTAAAATCCCTATCACTTCAATTTTTTTCCTGTAGTCATAAGAGGAATTAAGAATAATAATAATAAATAAAGAAATTATAATGAAATTATAAATAAGGAAATTCTCTCTAAAAATGACAAGAGGTGGAGTTTAAACACACAGATTGTCATAAATGTATGTCTAGATACTTTTCTTTTACATGGTGTGCCTTTTCCAGACACAATTTGGGTATTAATGCCCTCCGGCACTGTGCCCCATGCTGAGAGATCATTCATTTACGCTCCAATCGTGTGATCACCATGACAGCCAATCATGGAGATTACAGGAGGCACAGAGAGAGAGAGAGACCGTGGTGAAGCTATAAAGCTGGAGCTGTCCTTGTATTTTACTGTGCGTAAGAAAATCAAGTTCTTAAGATTGGTGTAAAATTACAAAAACTGCATTTTTTAAAACTGGTTTCTCCACCTGTCCGCTTAAAAAAAGAAAAAAAAAAAATACCACGAGTAGGTTATATATTAAAATAATACATCATACTAAAGCATTAATTGCTAAAGCTTTAAATTAAAATTATTTAGGTAGTCAATTTTCCATAAAGATATTGCCATGCTAACTAGCGCATACTGATACAGCTAAATTTAGTCTGGGCATCTAGGAGTCAACGGCCTCTGGTTAAGAAAGGGTTAAAAGCAAGATCCCACATTTTCAAAGCATGCATATTATATCTTAGGTTCAAGAGAGTAGAGATGCTGCAAATGAAATCCCGCAGGGCAATTTAAAACATATTGGTTCCCTCAGATCAGGACCAATGGTGAAGATAAAAAGTCTGAACTGCCAGATAACACAAATCATAATCTGGTACAGCAAGACTGGCAACTTGGATGTCAAGATTTGCAGACAAAAACAAAAAAAAAATACATAATGTAATTTATATTGTGTTTTAGCTGCGGGAAACCACGTGTGACATAGCATAAGAATGCCTTTAATTAAGCTTGGTCCTCCTTTGGTGTTCAGCGGTAGTTTAGACTATGACTGAGGGCCAGTTCACACCACATGCAGTCCAGTGCGTTATTTTTCTGCATCAAAAACGCATGGAAAGTAGGTTATATGGTTTTCAATGGCATAGTTCACACCAGTGCAGTCAGTTCCAGTGCATTCCAGTTCCAGAAGAACATGCTGCATTTTTTCTGCACTGAACTGTACTGGAACGCGGTAAAACGCATCAAAAATGCACCAGAACGTACCTAAATGCACCAAAAATGCAGTGGAACTCACATGTTCTTATTTTAGGTTAAGAAAAAAAGTGGGAAAGTGCACTGGGCTGCATCACAAACGCACCAAAAATGCACATACAAAAAAGCATCCGGAACGCATCTGGACTGCGTTTCTATGGTGTTAACTGGCCCTGAATGTTAATTTTTACATGGAACAAAATTATGAAAGTGGGAAAACTATTGGGGATATCTAGACATTTGGATAACAAGATTTGCAGAGCTTTTGGACCTCTTAAGAATAGGGAGCTTTGAGCAGCTGATCTGGTCACCACTTAAATTTAACAAAATCACCAAGCTACCTTCGATTAATTTTGAAACATTTGCTCCACAGCTGGATGTTCCAGTCATTTAGCATGTCACTTAGCAACACAATCCAAGAAATACTCTGATAAGTACATTTTTCATTGTGTTCAATGGCACTTGCTGGCTGCCTCAGCAATGTGAAGATAGATACTTTCAAAGGGATTTCACAGTATTCTCTAACCACATATTGA
This sequence comes from Glandirana rugosa, assembly GCA_018402905.1. Lineage (NCBI taxonomy): Eukaryota > Metazoa > Chordata > Amphibia > Anura > Ranidae > Glandirana > Glandirana rugosa. The sequence continues at coordinate 436,195 of BLSH010334045.1, read as the reverse complement.
AGTATCAATTTAGTCTTTTGCTCTTTTAATTTAAAAAAAAAAAAAAAAACGACATTTTGCTTCTCTTAAAGTAGAAATATATAAAAATTACATGATGCAGTCTGTGAATAGCAATCACGCAGCAATCTTTGATTTTTAGAGTCTTTAGCATGGTTTTCTTAAAATTTTAAACCTTCTTTTAAAGAACAAGCTGTCCATCAAAAGTGACGGTTATAAGGTTGAGACAAACCATTTAACACTGACAGGGGTGCTTACAATGGTCAGCTTTTATTCGCTTAAAGAGGCAGTAAACCCACACAACAAAAAAATAGGATTTTATTAAGAACTTACCGTAAAATCCTTTTCTCTGAGTTCATTGACAGACGCAGCCTCTATTCATGACACATGGGGTTTATGCACATCCTACTAGGAGTAGACTAGGCAAAAAGAAAAAAAGCAAGCTGGACCCTCCCAGGGGGCCATCATCACTCAGCATAAAACCCCCCAGCTCTGCATAGCATATCAGTTTGTAACAAGCCGTACAAATGCAACACAGAGGGGTGGGTGCTGCGTCTGTCAATGAACTCAGAGAAAAGGATCTTATGGCAAATTCTTAATAAAATCCTATTTTCTCTTACGTTCATTGACAGACGCAGCCTCCATTCATGACACATGGGGACGTCCCAAAGCAGTTTCAAACAAGAGGGGTGGGCCAGCAACAACAACTGTACCCAACAACAGAATCCTCTCAGGAGGCGCCAGCCGCGCCTATACCGCCACTGCAAAACATTGTGGCCAGAAGCAGCATCCGCGGATGCTGACAAAACATCTTGTAAAATTTTAACAAAAGTGTGCCTCGAGGCCCATGTAGCCACCTTGCACACTGAGACACCAAGGCTTGGTGTCTGAAAACCCAGGAAGCTAATCGCCCTGGTGTAATGAGCCGTGACCAGAAAAGGGGATTCTTGGTCCCAAACAGTATACGCATGGGTCACAGTCTGTCTGATCCAACGGGATATAGTAGCTGAAGAGGCCGCCAAAACTTTTGCGCGGTCCTTCCGTCAGTACAAAGCATCAGACTTCCGAAAAGAAGCTGTAGCCGACGAATACACCCGCAGAGCCCTTGCTACATCCAAAGAGTGCAAAGCAATCTCATTGGTATGAGACGGGTGTGGACACAATGAAGGGAGAACAATGTCCTCATTAATGTGAAAAGAGGAAACCACCTTCGGTAGGAACGAAGGAGAAGGGCGCAGCACCGCCTTATCCTTATGAAGGACCAAGTAGGGAAACCTGCATGACAAAGCCACCAACTCAGACACCCGCCTAGCGGATGTAATGGCCACCCAAAAAGCCACCTTTGTGTGACAGCAATTGTAAGGGAATATCCCTGATTTTTTCATTTGGCGGTTTCTGCAGTACGGAAAGTACTAAATTTAAATCCCACGGTGCCAACGGCGGCCATACCTGAGGAGCTACATGACGTACACCCTGTACAAATGTACATATCAAAGAATGTGTAGCTAAAGGACATTGAAAAGGGAATCGCCAGATCCGAAATCTGACCCTTGAGTGTACTCAAAACCAATTTGGTATCCAGACCTTGCTGCAAGAAGGCCAGCACCCGGGATATAGAGAAAGAGCCTCACACCAGGCAATATAATCCTTCTAGGTGCGATAACATATCTGCGCGAAAAACACCTATGCGCCTTAGGCATGGTAGGGATCATGGAGTCAGAGACACCCCTATCCCTCAGCACCTGAGACTCAATAGCCAAGCCCACAAAGCCAGCGAGGGTAAAGCAGGGTGCAGGATGGGTCCCTGTGACAGCAGATCTTCGCAAAGCAGGAGCCGCCCGGGAAAGTCTGTTATCATCCGCACCACGTCAGCGTACCAAGGGCGCCGAGGCCAATCCGGAGCCACCAGGATTGTCGGGATTCCCTCCGCTTCTATACTGCGCAGAAGCTGCGGTAGAAGCTTGAGAGGAAGAAAGGCGTACAGAAGCCTATACCGGGAACAAGGTGCGACTAGAGCGTCCATGGCGGCCGCCAACGGGTCCCTTGTCCTGCACACAAAGCTCTGCCCCTTGCGATTGAACCTGGACGCCATTAGGTCCACGTTTGGCGTGCCCCACCGTTTGCAAATCTGGAGGAATACTTCTAAATGCAGGAACCATTCCCCCTGATCCAGAGTCTGGCGACTGAGAAAGTCCGCTTGCCAGTTTACTACGTCCGGAATGTAGATGGAGGAGATTGCCGGCACGCAAAGTTCTGCCCACATCAGAATGAGGGCCGCCTCCACAGCTGGTGCCGAGCTCCTTGTTCCGCCCTGATGGTTCACGTACGCCACTGCCGTGGCGCTGTCCGACTGAACCCGAACCGGGAGGCCGCGCAGCCTTGCCAACCAGTGGGAGAGACAGAGCCTGATTGCCCTCAGCTCCAGCACGTTTATTGGAAGGCGCGATTCCTGCGTCGACCAACGGCTCTGAGCAGACAACTGCCCCAGGACTCCTCCCCAGCCCGATAGGCTGGCGTCCGTCATGACTATCGACCAATTCAAGGGAAGGAACGACTTTCCCAAAGACCCCCTGATTTGATAATCCAATTTGATCAGCTGGGCCAGGGACAACGGAGACTTGTCCCACCGTAACAGGATCGCTCGCTGCAGGAGCCGAGTGTGACTCTGGGCGTAGGGTATCACCTCGAAGGCCGAGACCATGAGCCCCAACACCCGCATACAGACCCGTAAGGAGGACCACTGACGTGACAGCAGGACATTACAGTATTGGCTCAGCATTTCCAGAAACAACTCACACTGTCTGAAATGCAAGATAAATGCATGCATGCAATCCACAATGAGTGGTAGGAATTTAAAGTCCTTGGAAAAGGAAAGAAAGTGAGTGAACTTCTGGATTTGGCACTCTCCAACACAGACAGATTTTCAGTTGTCTGTAGTGTCTGTATTGCCTGTCTCAACCGCATGTTGTGAGAGGGGATTCAGCTTAATGAACTTTGTAAAAAATAAGTTCAGCTCATCGATGCAGCAAGAAAGTTTAGGTGATCTGTTGATGACGAACATGAACGGACCATTTGTGACTGATTTTGATCCTGCAAAGGCTGTTGACCATTGGTACTTTAATTGCAAAACTACAAGGCATATTCATGGCCACAAAAAGCAAAGTGCAAAAAAATGACTTTTCATGAAACACCTGTGTTACATTAGAATATCTTCATTATCTACATTAGTTAAATGAGGTTTGGTTCTAGTCGTCTTTATGCGCACATTTAAGATCGGTTATTTTTGGCATTGAAAATAAAGTTTTATTGTTAGTTAAAAAAACTGTCTCCTAACTTTTTTACCTGGCTCCTCGATTCCAAGCAAATTTGTCAAGCCCTGGCATAATGTCCTTGTATGCATCGCATACTAGGACATTATGAAATACTTACCTTAGAACGAGGCCCCCGCAGCCCAACCCGGTCAGCGCTGAGGGAGCTGTCATGTTGTCTTCTATGTTCGCTGGCTCCAGCGCTGTGAGTGGCCAGAGCCGCGATGAGTCACTCCCGCGCATCCTTCATTCCGGCAAGGAGCTCTGATTTTCTGGCAGCATCCTCCGAACCTTCAGAGCGCATGTGTCCTGCTAACGTCAGTGGCTGCATGTAGGGTGAATATCTCCTAAACCGTGCAGGTTTAGGAGATATTCATTTTACCTACAGAGAAGTCTTATTATAGGCTTACCTGTAGGTAAAAATGAGAGTTGGGGGGATACAACAGCTTTAAAATATTTATCTTAAAAAGGAAAAAAAAGTTTTTTTTTTTTAACTGCTTAGTGTTAGCTAGAGGTTTTGTTTTGTTAACCACTTATGTAAAGTTCATCTAAAACAACTAATCAATGTAAAACTAACTCTTCTGCAGGTAGACAACACAACTTTCCAAGAGTGGCTACACTGCTTCTCTATTGATACAGTGGAAGACACTGTGCAGAAGTAGGGCAATAATGTCCAGAAAACAAAGTAAAAATAAACAAAAAAAAAAGAAAAAAAAATTAATCTAAGAATCGGTAAGCTGCAACATATCAAATTTTTCTTTTGGGGTTTATGTATGCTTTAATTGTGGCAAACTGTCTGACAAAGACAGTTATGATGTACCCCAATTTTTCTGTAACAAAATTTTTTATCAGTGTGCAACATCTTAATCTTTTGCTAACATAGAACATCAACAGATTAAACCCAAAGCAGGAATTAATTTATATTTGTGCATTTGACTGGTAAAATTACTGGAACTGGGCTGTAAGATTAACACTGCGTGCCAATGCAGTTTAATCAATGCAGTTAATTTCAGAAAGAAAAGGTATTTTAAGGGTTATCTAAGGACATCTTTCCTTTTATTCAATTTTATTTCATGGTAACCTGTAGATGACACGAAAAGAGTGACATACAATATTTTTAAAGCAATGTTCACTGATATAGTGGTGACCGAAACAAGAGAATGTTACCCTTTAAAGCGGTAGTAAATTAAAAAGAAAATTCTTCCTGCAAGGGGATATAATAATGTGCTAGTATGCACCGCATACTATAAGACTTACAAAGCCCTCCTGTGGCACGCTGTCACCGCTGCAGAGGCTTCAATTTTCATACGATCTTCCTTCCGGGTTCACAGGCTGAATGGTTGAGCCGCGGTGACATCACTCCTGCACATACATGCAAGAGTCTTGGGCACGGCACACATGGAATGGCACGGGTATTCCGTTCCTTCAGAGCGCATGTACCGGCTGCTGCACACTAGAACATCTCCTAAATGGTGCACATTTAGGAGATATTCATTTTGTCTACTGTTTAGCTTATAATAAAGTTTACTACCACTTTAAAGGTTACCAAACCATTTACAGCAATGAGCTGGCACCATTTTCCTTGACTCCAGCTTTTGTTGTTGGGAAAGCTATATTTATTAGCTGCCCTGTTGGATGTAATATGCATTGCAACATTAGGCCATTCTTAAAGCGGAGTTCCAGCCTTGGGAAAAAAAATAAATAAAAGTCAGCAGCTACAAATACTGTATAGCTGCTGACTTTTAATATGAAGACACTTATGTGCCCAGGGAGCCTGCGATGCCGGCACCCCAAGCCGATCCGTCCATTGGCTTCGGGTGCAGGCACTGACATTGCATAGTCAGTGAGATTGAAAAGTAAGGGAATAGCCCTCTGGATTCGCCCCCATAGCCAGGTTTCAATCCATGTACTCACCTTTAGGTCCATGCCGACTGACCTTGGTTTCTACAGTAAACATTTATGGGGAACTGTATCGAATGCCTTTGCAAAATCCAGATACACCACATCTACAGGCCTTCCTTTATCTAGATGGCTGCGCACTTGCTCATAGAAGGTTAATAGATCGGTCTGGCAAGGACGATTCTTCATGAATCCATGTGGATTTGTCAGGAACGGTTTCACCTGTTGGTGGCACTGTAGCTCCCAGACCTATGGGCCGCAGTTCCGGTGTCCACTAGCAGGTGTCCCTTAGCAGTCAGAGGCTGAGCAGTTCCAATGTCCAACAGCAGGGGCCTCCCAAGAGCCATCAGGCTGTGGGAGTCAGCCACACCCGGGTTCAGCTGGGAAGTGGCTATTTAAGGGCACTTCCCTTTTCCCTCAGCGCGTCACTATTGAGTTTGCCTCTCTGGTGCTAGAGATCCTGCTTTTGCTTGTTTCTCTCCGCCTTGCTTTTATCCCATGCCTTATGCTGTTTCTCTGCCTTGTATCCACTTTGATTCCTCGTGTACCCTGTATGTACCCTTGTCCAGAGCTAGCTTTAGTCTGCAGTGTAGGTGTTAGTGTTTTTGTCAGGTTTTGGTTTTTGTTTGCTGCGGTTTGTTTATGTTCACTGTTTGCTGTGTTTATTACTGTGCACTGTAAATAAATCTCACCTTTTTAAGTTATATACTTGTTTGGCTCAGTTTCCTGGTGTAGCTACGTGTCTGGTCTGCCAAGCTGCTGAATTCTGACAGGAGTACTGCTAATGATACTGTTTTTATTACTAAAATTTTGTATACAATCCCTTCTCATCCCCTCCAAGAGCTTGCAGACTATTGATGTTAAGCTAACTGGCCTGTATTTCCCAAGGATGTATCTCGGCCCTTTTTTAAATATTGGTGCTACATTGACTTTTCTCCATTCAGTTGGTACCATTCCAGTCAGTAGACTGTCCATAAAAAATTTTAAAAATGGTCTGGCTATCACTTGGCTGAGTTCCTTAAGGACCCTCGGGTGCAAGTCATCTGGTCCTGGGGACTTATTAATGTTAAGTTTACCAAGTCTATTTCTAATTCGGTCCTCTGTTAGCCATGAGGGTGTTTCCTGTGACAGGCTATGAAGATGAACATTACAGTCTGGGTTACTGAACTCCTCCCCGTTTCCCTGGTGAAGACTGAAGAGAATAATAAATTCAAAATCTTCGTCATCTCTCTCCGCCTTTTGTAACCAGATTCCATTCCTGATCCTTTATTGGGCCAATATGCTCTGACCTCCCTTTCTTACTATTTATATACTTAAAGAATTTCTTGGGGTTCTTTTTACTCTCCGCTATGTGCGTTTCATGTTCCATCTTAGCCGCCCTGATTGCACCCTTACATTTCTTATTGCATTCTTTGTAATGTTGGAATGCTGATGATCACCCCTCTGCCTTTTATTTTTTGAAGGCTTTGCTTTTATATGCAATTTTATGTTGGAGTTAAGCCACCCAGGACTTTTGTTGGCTCTTTTGAATTTATTTCCCCTTGGAATGCACTGGCCAATACTTTTATTCAATATGTCCTTAAAGCACTCCCATTTTTTACTGGCGAGCCTGAGATAAATGCGCGGTTCCTTTTGCCCAATCTAGATCTGAATAATTAAAATCCCCCATAATGACACTTTCCATCCTTGCTGCCATTTCAAACTCTGATAGGAGGTCTGACTCCCCCTCCTCTCTCTGGTTAGGGTGCCTATAGCATACTCTCAGTGTTACTTTCCTCTTGGTTTCCTCCCTTCGAAGCTCAACCCATAAAAGATTCTACCTCTTCCCTTGCTCCGTTAGTGACGTCGTCCTTCACATATATTTACACATCATTCTTGATATACAGGCATACCTCTCCCCCTTTTTTACCCTCACTATCTATTCAATATGGGGAATATACTTGAATGGTTGCCAGCCAATCATGAGAGCCGTTAAACCAAATCTCTGAAATTCCCACAAAATCTAAATCCTCCTCACATATCAGCAGCTCCAGTTCTTCCATTTTCTCAGCCAGACTTCTGGCATTAGTGAATAAGCCTAATAGTTTTGCCCGGTCACAAACTATCTCCTTGTTGGATCTTCTGAGGCTACAATTTGGATTTGTCAAGTTTCTTCCATTGGGATCCTAACTGAGTTTGTCCAATTTTTCTCTGAGCTATATGCTCCCATCCCAACATATGATCATACAGCACTAGATCAAACACTAGGAGAGTTAGATATACCGAGACTTTCAGAACAAGACAGGGAACTACTTGAAGCCCCACTAACAATCAAAGAAATTGAGAGGGCCACCTTCTCCTTTCCACCCAACAAAGCCCCAGGGCCGGATGGATTTCCTGTAGACCTATATAAGGGAGGGGTTGAGGGTTTGGCCCCCAGGTTGGGAGCCTTGTTTGCCGCCTGCTTGGAGGGGGAATCTTTACCCCTCTCCATGCTGGAGGCGTATATGGTGATCCTATTGAAACCAGGGAAGGATCCCTTGGAATGCTCCTCATACCGACCGATAGCTTTATTGAATACAGATTTAAAGATTCTAACCAAGGTCCTTTCCTTTAGACTTGCTAAAGTGATTACCACTCTGGTGGACTCGGACCAGACTGGTTTCATGCCGGGCAAGTCCACTGATACGAATCTCCGTCGCCTATTTACTCATTTGCAACTACCGACCTCAGAGCCGGATACACGGATCCTGGTATCCATAGATATCAAGAAAGCTTTCGATTCTGTGGACTGGCACTACATGGGCAAGGTTCTGGAACATATGGGCTTTGGGCCAAATTTTAGGAAGTGGATAAATTTATTGTACAGCAGACCTAAGTCACCGGTGAGATTGGGACACCTGATATCTCCTTATTTTACAATAGGAAGGGGTACTAGACAGGGTTGCCCCCTGTCCCCATTTCTGTTCGCTCTCATGATGGAACCAATGGCAATAGCTCTGAGGACATCAAAAGACATACAGGCCATTCGGGTGGGAAGCATACGAGAATGTTTGGCCTTGTATGCGGATGATCTGGTGCTGTTCTTGGGAGACCCGGTGGGGTCACTGAGGACGGTACTGGAGATCCTAAACAGGTTTGCAGTCTTTTCAGGTTTAGAAGTCAACTGGGGTAAATCCTCCATTCTCCCGCTGAGCAATGGGGCTCGTGAGGTGGCAGACCCGGACTTGCCGTTTAAATGGGTCACCACATTCAAGTATCTAGGGGTACAAGTGACTGCGAGAGCCCAGGATTATTTCCAACTTAACCTTCAGCCCTTACTCACCCTTCTGAAACAAAAAACGCATACTTGGCAAAAGTTACCCCTATCATTGATAGGCAGGGTGAATTTATTGAAAATGAAACTCCTTCCAGTGATCCTTTATTTTTTAAGGCACGCCCCTATGGTGATACCCCGCTCCTACTTTAAACAATTAGAGGGAATTACGAGCTCCTTTGTGTGGGCCCCTATATCACCTAGAATAGGAATTAAGGCCTTACAGGAACCAGGGTGTAAGGGGGGTCTGGCTCTCCCGGATTGGAGAAAGTATTATCTGGCGGCACAGATGGTGTTCGTTCATAGATGGCTGACTACAGATGAGGGTGACTCGGCTACAATATTGGAGGCGGCTAGTTTGGGCTCGTTTGAAACTCTGCGCTTTGCAATACACAGGGGTGTGCGCTCTACCCTCCCACTCACTCAGTCAATGGTGGCCACTATTAAGACATGGGAGGAGGCAAGGGCACTATCACAACCTAGCTACAAGGGAACCTCACCTCTGGCTCCACTGTGGTTAAATCCCAGACTTCCTCATTTTTTAAGCTACCCAGATCCTATGGTATGGGCAGTTAGGGGAGTTAGGACGGTGGGAGACATAACTAACCTGGGAGAACTGCTTACCTTTGAACAATTAAAGAACAAACACGACTTGCCAAATGGACACCTATTTAGATTTCTCCAACTTAGACACGCTTACCAGAGCCAATTTAGGACTCAGAGTGGAATCAGTGCCTTCTTCCCTGGAAACTATCTTACAGGAAAAGGAGCTATCCAAAGTGCTCTCGGTAGCATATCAGGAATTATTCAAACTTACTCCCAAAGCTATTCAGAGATGCAAAGAGCATTGGGAAGCTGAGGTGACGGGTATTCAGGGGGAAGACTGGGAGGATTTATGGGACCAACCCTTCAAGCATCTAGTCTCAGCCAGAGATAAACTTATACAATTTAAGTTTCTTCACAGGTCCTACTATACTCCGGCGAGGCTTTCTAAAATATTCCCAACGGTATCCCCAGAGTGTTGGCGGTGTTCCCACAGTCCTGCGGGGGCACATCATATATTCTGGGAATGCAGCCAGATCCGACCATTCTGGGAAGAAATAACTACTTGTATAGGTGACATCTTGATGGTTCCTATCCCCATGTAAATCCGGGTATGTCTTCTGGGGCTGGTAGAGGAGGTGGTTCCCTCCAGGGCCCACAGAACACTGTTGAGTATCCTACTCTACTATGGTAAAAAGATTATCCTTCTCCACCGGAAGAAGGTAGCTCCCCCAGAGGTGAAGCAATGGAAAGGGTTGATCAATAAAGTAATGCCTTACTACAAATCAACATACAAAGCTAGAGGCTGATAAAAAATTTGACAAGGTATGGAGACCATGGTATGACTCGTCTAACTCAGCAACCTAAAATTTGAATTTTTACAAGGATATGGTATAAGGGAGAAGAAATAACAAAGAATTGAGTAGATAGCTCAAATAAGGTTTTATCACAGAGCACAGTGGAGAGGAAAGGTTCCTCAACCCAATCTAGCTTTGACAGAGAAGGAAAGATAATCTTGGTTTTATCAAGTGAAAATTTTCCGAAAGACTTGGGTGGTGAAGGTTTCAACTGGGCAATACAGGGGGGAGGGGGGAGGGGTGTTCAAATAAGATTAGAGTCTAAGAATGTAACCTTTGCTAGATAGATGTTTATGTCTAGTTAGTAGTGGTCCTGCGTGACCCCAGAGGAAGCCAGGATTGGCCCTCAGTATTTGTATGCTGTTTCTACTGATTCCTATAAAACCAATAAAAAGAATTAAAAAAAAAAAAAAAAAGTTTCTTCCATTGGGTTAAGGTACTCTAGTTACCCTACCACTAATACCCCAAATAGTACCCTCTGAAACTTGTTCCACACTGACTATTTCTACATCTGGACCCACCCCCCAATTGCCTAGCTTAAAAGCCCCTCTAACTTTTCGGCCATCTTCTCTCCCAGCTGAACTGCACCCTCCCAATTCAGGTGCAGTCCATACCTGCTAAAGAGCCAGTAACCGACTGAGAAGTTGGCCCAGTTCTCCAGAAACCCTTTTTTCTACACCAGCTCCTCAGTCACTTGTTAATTTCCCTAATCTCCCACTGCCTCTCTGGTGTGGCTCGAGGTACCGTAGTATTTCTGAGAATACTACCTTGGAGGTCCTATTCCTCAATTTAGTTCCCAAGTCATGTTTTTTAGGACACTCCATCTTCCTATGATTTTGTCATTGGTGCCAACGTGTACCATGACAGTGGTGTCTTCCCCAGCCCCTCCTAATAATCTGTCTACCAGATCCGTGATGTGGCAAATCCAAGTGCCCGGTAGATAACATACAGTTCGGCGCTTCATGTCTTTATGCCAGACTGTCTGCTCTGTCCTTCTAATAATTAAGTCCCCTACCACCAGAACCTGTCTTTGCTTTCCCTTGGTTTTACCCCCGCCCTCAGTGGAGGAGCTTATCCCCTGACCGCCAGGGGAGTCACTCTGCTCCAGCAATGCTGGTCCCCGACAAAGTTTGTTGGCAAATCACACATAAGCCACAGCAGCTGCTCCATCCCTAAATACTAAGTACAAAAATATCTCCCATGGGACTATGTTAGCAGCAATAAAAATCACACAGTGTAGACTGAATATACATTTGAATAAAACATCTTTTATTTGATCTTTGGACAAATATTTTTAAAAGAAGACCACTTGGAGATCATTGGTCCAAGTTGGACCATCCTTTTTGACCATACAGAACATGTGAGCTAAAGTCCATATAAACAGTTAGAATAGGATTGTAAGTCCACCACCGTTGTCAGGATGCGTTTCAACCCCTATAGCCAGTGGCGTAGCGTGGGGGGTGCGAAGGGGGCCGTGGCACCGGGCGCAACATTTAGGGGGGCGCAATTCCGTGCCAGTATGTGTCACTACTGGCTTCCTCCTCATTTTTTCATTTCCTGTGTCCCCGCGCTCTGGCCGCCATGTTCAGTCTCCTGTGCCCTGTAATTGGGTGAATGGGGTCATGTGCGGCGGCGGAGCTGGCCTGTCCGCGATCACGGTTGCTCCTGGAGTCCCGCCTTCACACATGATCCCATTCGCTCAATCACAGGACGCCTGAGACTGAACATGGCGGCCAGAGCGCGGGGACACAGGAAATGGAAATGGCAATTGTGAGCCGCCGCTGTCTTCTTCTCCTCTTCCTCCTCTCATCCGGACAGATGGAGGACAAATAAAGAAGGTAAGTCAGACTCCCTCGTGAGTCATGTTGCTGGCCCCTGGGGGATGGACACGGCCTGGGGAGAGGGAGCAGCCAGCCAGAGAGAGAGTAGAAGTCTAGAAGAGCAGCTAGAGAGTCACGATGTGTAGTGGTCAGTGTAGGAATACTGTAGGTAGTGGAGTGTAGTGTAGTGGGCAGTGTAGTGTAGTGGGCAGTGGAGTGTAGTGGACAGTGCAGTCAGTGTAGTGGAGTGGAAAGTGTAGTGGAGTGGACAGTGCAGTGTAGTGGAGTGGACAGTGCAGTCAGTGTAGTGGAGTGGACAGTGTAGTGTAGTGGACAGTGGAGTGGAGAGTGCAGTCTTGTGGACAGTGTAGTGGGCAGTGGAGTGTAGTGGACAGTGTATTGGGCAGTGGAGTGGAGTGGACAGTGCAGTGTAGTGGACAGTGCAGTGACAGTGCAGTGTAGTGGACAGTGGAGTGTACAGTGTAGTGGACAGTGTAGGGGACAGTGTAGTGTAGTGGACAGTGCAGTGGACAGTGTAGTGTAGAGGAGTGGAGTGGACAGTGGAGTGTAGTGGACAGTGGAGTGGTCAGTGGAGTGGACAGTGTAGTGTGTAGTGGAAAGTGCAGTGCAGTGTAGTGGACAGTGTAGTGTAGTGGACAGTGCAGTGCAGTGTAGTGGACAGTGTAGTGTAGTGGACAGTGCAGTGTAGTGGACAGTGCAGTCAGTGTAGTGGAGTGGAAAGTGCAGTGGAGTGGACAGTGCAGTGTAGTGTAGTGGACAGTGCAGTCAGTGTAGTGTAGTGGACAGTGCAGTGGAGTGGACAGTGCAGTGTAGTGGACAGTGCAGTGGACAGTGCAGTGTTGTGGAGTGTAGTGTAGTGGACAGTGTAGTGTAGTGTAGTGTAGTGTAGAGTGGTCAGTGGAGTGGTCAGTGGAGTGGTCAGTGGAGTGTTGTGGACAGTGGAGTGGAGTGGACAGTGGAGTGGAGTGGACAGTGCAGTCAGTGTAGTGGAGTGGAAAGTGCAGTGGAGTGGACAGTGCAGTGTAGTGTAATGGACAGTGCAGTGTAGTGTAGTGGACAGTGGAGTGGTCAGTGGAGTGGGCAGTGCAGTGTTGTGTACAGTGTAGTGGGCAGTGTAGTGTAGTGTAGTGTAGTGGACAGTGCAGTGTAGTGGACAGTGGAGTGGTCAGTGGAGTGGCCAGTGCAGTGTTGTGGACAGTGTAGTGCAGTGTAGTGTGTAGTGGACAGTGGAGCGTGACAGGTGAGGTGACGTGACAGGTGATGTGATGTGAC